>JBBPBX010095480.1:0-13196 GCA_038048925.1 Garcialebias charrua | reverse complement strand
TATCTTATTTTTTTGTTAACTTTTTACTGTACAGTACTGTATCCAGTACTGTCCCAATCATGTGAGTAATGTTAAAGTTGACAATCGTGTCCTGTAAAATTGTGTGTGTGTGTGTGTGTGTGTGTGTACAATATTATGGACTGTACGTTCACAAACCGCTATAGTGAGTTTGTGAAAGTCAAACCACCAAGCAGTGAGGGACTACTGTACAGACAATTACTAATTTGTATACTGTACACTCGTCAAAGGTATTATGGTCTAGCCTCCATACGTTGTTAAACTTTCTCTTGTCCCACCCACAACTTCTGGCGAAACCAAACACACACATGCATCATCACTGGACGGAGTGTTGCGTACAATTTGCAATCCTATGGTCTAGGTTCTACATCAAGGACAAATGTTACACAAGCTCTTTGCTTGTTTGTCGGTGGGCGTATAATGTGCCGTATCCAGGGGCCTCATGTATCAACGGTGCGTACGCACAAAAACCTTGCGTACGCCATTTTCCACGCAAAACTCCGTATGTATCAAAACAGAACTGAACGTGGAAATGTGCGCAGCCCCACGGCAACTCCAGGGCTGGCGTACGCACGTTTCTGTGGTTTTGGTTCCATTGGCGACACTTACAGGTGATTCTGAGAAACTGTTCATGATGTGAAAATAATTATTATTCCCACCAAACACACATGATTAACAATTATTACATCCACATGGACGCAATTCGATGAGTGGATACAAAAGCATGCGCAAAATAGTGGCAACAATAATTTTATGAGGGGCGGTTCGTTGAAATAAGAAGTTGACCAAGCTAAACTATAATTCCTGAATAGGTCAATGGAAAGAGCATTTGCCTTCCGTCCCAAACCTTATGGGTTCAATTCCCGCATGGTACGTTTTTTTTTTTTTTTATTCATTCCAGATTAAAAAACACAAGAAAACTATTTACAAAACAACAAGAAATAAAACGATACATGAAATGAAAGGAAGCAGAAGAAGAAAATAATCGTATCTGCCCCATCTCAAACTAATTTTTTTTCAAACACTCTTTTATTGGATAAAAAAAGAAGAATGTGCTAACCACAGGCATATTAACTCCTTTTTTATTATCCAATAAAAGACAAACGTAGAATTAGTTGTTTGAATCGAGTGTTTGAAAGAAATAATTTAGTTTGAGAAGGGGCAGATAAGATTATTTTCTTCCTCTGCTTCCTTTCATTTCATGTATTGTTTTATTTCTTGTTTTGTAAATAAGTTTTCTTGTGTTTTTTTAATCTGGAATGAATAAAGAAAAAAAAACGTTGTACCATGCGGGAATTGAACCCATAAGGTTTGGGACGGAAGGCTAACGCTCTTTCGATTGACCTATTCAGGAATTATAGTTTAGCTTGGTCAACTACTCGTTTAAAAGTGGGCGGTTTGTTTTGCGCTGAGCGTGCCAAACAAAACTTTTTTCCGTGCCTCTACCTCACTCAGAAGTGTCTCCAGTTCACAGTCCGTGAAGTTCCTCTTTTTTCCACGTTTCGACATGATTTGCAATAGAGCAAAGACGACATTCCTCTGGTGCAGGGCATATTTAAATGAATTTGCATATTTATATGGAGGCGTGTCAAAGGCGGAGTCGGCCACTCTGTCATGTGCGCTCAATTCCACGTTGATTGTGATGTACAAAAGCAATGTGCGTGGATTCCGGCGTACGCACAGTTTGATACATCTGGATTTTTTTGTGCGTACGCCGTTTTCTGGATTTGACCGTACGTCACTTTTCAGTAAGAAGTCCACGCAAGTCTTTGTACATGAGGCCCCAGGACTCTTGTTGCTTTTAGAGTTGTAAAAACAGCAGGTTGGTCTCTTGCTAAAGTTATAAAAATGTACAAGAGCATGAGCCATCCAAGAGGATTGTAATTTGTTTAAAGAAATGCAGACAAATAAATGCTTCTATTTTTATCCCCACTTATGGCCTTAAGGAACATTTCCCTCTGTTTTTTTTGTTGCAGGGAATCTTGCTGCAGCTGTTTGGTGGCACTCGTAAAGACTTCAGCCAGACCGGCCGGGGAAACTTCCGCGCCGAGGTAAACATCCTCCTCTGCGGCGACCCCGGCACCAGCAAGTCCCAGCTGCTCCAGTACGTCTACAACCTGGTGCCCCGCGGCCAGTACACGTCGGGAAAGGGCTCCAGCGCCGTGGGTCTCACCGCCTACGTCATGAAGGATCCGGAGACCAGGCAGCTGGTCCTGCAGACTGGAGCGCTGGTGCTGAGCGACAACGGCATCTGCTGCATTGACGAATTCGACAAGATGAGCGACAACACGCGCTCCGTGCTGCACGAAGTCATGGAGCAGCAGACCCTCTCCATTGCCAAGGTGCTTTTCACAGATTTTCTTTATAAATGTGTGAAATTATCTAGGAACATACAAGTCGGAGCTTGAGACCTTAAACAGAAGCTTATCCGTTAGTTTTCTTATTTCTCTGTGGGCAGGCGGGGATCATTTGCCAGCTGAACGCCCGCACTGCTGTGCTGGCTGCTGCAAACCCTGTGGAATCTCAGTGGAACCCCAAAAAGACTACGATCGAGAACATTCAGCTGCCTCACACCCTGCTGTCCAGGTACTGACATGCAGTCTCAATTATAGATTCATTAAAAGAGAATGGGTTAGAAATGGGTCATTTTTACACAAATTGAAGGCAAAACATCAAACTACCATATTTTCCACTGTACTCGTCGCACCGCCCCATAAGTCGCATCAGTCCAAATATATCTAAAAAAGGTGGAAAAATCCATAAATATGTCGCTTCGCCGTATACATCACATCTATTGTGTCACCTCTGACACGTCACGTTTGTTATGCATCACCAATGACAACCCGGAAATGTGGGCCGGTGTTGTGCCAAATATCGATTGGCTGCTAAATGGCGACTGCGGGAGCGTGCACAGGAGAACTTTAACAAGAATTTAACAAGATTAACACTTAAAAACATTTATTTGTTCGCTCAGAATTAAAGTAAAGATGTGTCTCAGTCTAACTTTTGCTTAATAAATGCCCTTTGACGGTCAAATCAGCTGCATTTCAAAACCTGATTCACGGAAGTAGGAAGACGCAAAGGGACGAGTCGCTGTGCGTTTATTGGAAATTTAACAAGATAAGCTAATTGTTTGCTCAACGTTTTTGTAAAGGTGTGTCTCAGTCTAAAGTTTGCTTAATAAAAGGACTTTAATGGTCAAGTCAGTTGTATTTCAAAAATATTCGCAGCCTTGGTGCTCCCGGAAGCATATAGACAGGGAGGAAATTAGAAAGGATAAACGCTGTACCGGTACATTTCTTCGAAATTTAACAAGAAAAGCACCTAAAACAATTATTTGTTTGCTCGACATTATAGCAAAGATGTGTCTCAGTTGAACTTTTACTTAATAAATGCATTTTAATGGTCAAATCGGCTGCATTTCGCTGGGGCGGTGCAGCAAAATGAAGCTGAGCTCCAAGCAACAAGCAGTATGAAGGTGGTACTGTGGCAAGCCGATTGTGTCATTAATCTGGTGAAGATTCTCAGTCATCCAGGACACGGTAAATTCAAAAAAGTTCAAGACAAAAACAGTAAAGTATAAAGTAAAGTATAATAAATAATGTCCAGTTGTTTTTGTCTTGAACTTTTTTGAATTTTCACTGTAGCCACTTTTACCTATTACATGATATAACAGCATGCCATCTTATTCTGCTCCCATCTAGAGGCTGAAAATGGTATTGTCCAATTTCTTTCAGTCAGAATGAATGAAAACGGTCATATCTCAGCCAAAAATTGGTTTATAAATATGGGGAAAATCCATAAATATGTTGCTTTGCCCTATAAGTCGCAGGGCATGTAAATTTTGCTACAAAAACGTAACTTATAGGGTGAAAAATGCGTTAATCAGCAGCTTTGAGGCTGTTTCTCACAAGTTGAAGTTTAGACATCCTTTTTTTTAAAACATATTAATGGAATTGGAGTGACAGAAGCAGGATTATTGGAAATAACTGCACTCTGAAAGTCTGATCACATTAGCAAACATGCTTGATTTGATGTTTTGCTCTTTTCATTTAAAGTAGAACATGGAGCTAAATTTAACATGTGTAGTGTAGTTTTTCTTTCCGATGCCAGTTTAAACTTGACCTCGATGCTCCCTCATTCACACAACATGTTTCACTCCTTCAGATTCGACCTCATCTTCCTGATGCTGGATCCCCAGGATGAGGCGTACGACCGCAGACTGGCTCACCACCTGGTGTCCCTGTACTACCAGAGCGAGGAGCAGATGGAGGAAGAGTTCCTCGACATGGCCGTGCTCAAGGACTACATTGCATACGCGCGGACGTACATCCGCCCAAGACTGAGCGAGGAAGCCAGCCAGGCCCTCATCGAGGTTTGTTTATTTCCATCGACCGCAGGAAGCGTCCGCTCGGTGTCCGTCTCTCATCGGCTGCAGCTGACCTCGGTCTTGCTCCTCAGGCCTACGTTGACATGAGGAAGATCGGTAGTGGTCACGGGATGGTGTCTGCCTACCCCAGACAGCTGGAGTCGCTGATCCGCTTGGCTGAGGCGCACGCCAAAGTCCGCTTCTCCGAGAAGGTGGAGACCATCGATGTGGAGGAGGCCAAGCGGCTGCACAGAGAGGCCCTCAAACAGTCAGCCACGGACCCCAGGACGGGATTTGTTGACATCTCCATTCTGACAACAGGCATGCATCAAGGCTCCTTTTTTTTAAATTTACATGAAAACGATCAAGCCTTTAATAGCGTTCCTTGAAGGAATTCAGTTTGTTTCGGTGTTGGGGGAGTTTCCCTGGACATTTATTTTTTTAGAACGTCTTTTGTCACAGCAAGTTCATTTGTGTGTTGTTTCCCTGATTTACAGGCATGAGCGCCACGGCCCGCAAACGCAAGGAGGAGGTGGCCCAAGCCCTGAAGAAGCTGATTCAGACCAGAGGAAAGACGCCGGCCATGAAGTACCAGCAGCTGCTCGATGACCTCAGAGGTCAATCTGAAACGGTAAGTGTTGTAAAATCAAATACTTTCTTTTACAAGTCTACAATCGTAACAACAAACACTGTGTACCCCCTGACTACAATACTACCGTAATAACTAATTGCTTTCTGAACATTTTCAAGATTATAAATAGTTTCTCTCACTTCCTGGATTCTCTTCCTCTTCTGTCACGCTGTTTGCAGGCGATCACTAAGGAGCTGTTTGACGAGGCGCTGCGAGCCCTCGCTGACGAGGACTATTTGACGGTCACCGGAAAAACCGTTCGTCTGCTCGCTTGAAGCAAACGGCTGTTGTTCCTCACGTCCATGACCTTTACTCACTGTAAAAAAAAAGAAGTTTGTATAAAAAAGAAACTTTTGTTTTTTTGGGGGGGTATACTACTCAGATTTAAAGAGAATATTCAGAATTACTCCATGCCTTTAAGAATTAGTTACTTATGATTTAAAGATAAAATATGGATGAAAACCTATGGAGGCGATAAATGAAGCTAGTGTTGTTACTTAATTTGAAGATATATTTCTGTTCTGCTCTGGTGTATTATGTGGTATTGAAATGTAGCGTGCATAGACTTCATGTTAATAAAATGTTAAATGAAAATGTTTGGATTGTTTTTAGCTCCATTACTTCCTGACTATAGTTTTCTATACAGTACTTGTTGATTATGGTGAAGCAGCTGTTTTGTATTTGTAACAGGGAAACTCCATTAAACTGATCAAATAAATGGGGAAACTAGTTGAGACAGCAACATTTTAAAACCTCTATCTAATCGGATCTGTTTAAGGGTCATAGAAGTAAACTGAACTCGGTTGAAGCTTAATTATAAATCCGGTGGTGTAACGTGTTAAAGGAAGGTTCTACGAGGGTGTGAGGAGCCTGGCTTAGAATTTTCGACTCCTTTTTTTAAAAAATCCACCTAGTTTTCAGCAGATTTCACTGCATGGGTTTCACCGAATAGTTAGTCATTGAAACTAGTAGTGCTAAACTGATTATACTACTATTAAAAGAACTAATGCGAAGTGGCAGAAACCCATTAAAAATCACTGAAAATCATTAAAGGTTCAGTATGCAGTTTCTGTAGAACTGCAGCAGTTAGAAATATTTTCAACAGGCAAAGCATTCTGATCCCTCCCCCTCAGAGCCATATGTGGCTCTGCCCCCTTGTGGTCTGTTGAATTTCAAATTCAAGCTCTGTTTTTATTGGCTGATTCAAATTCAAGCTCTGTTTTTATTGGCTGGTTACAAACTCTGTTTTTATTGGCTGGAAAATGGCGGGTCACCTTTTCTTTTTAGAAATGCTTATTTACCACCTGGAGAAGCAAGGGGACAATATTTTTTTTTTTAAAATTCAGAGATTACCTGGCTAACATCAGTCTGTCAGGAGGTAGTGACAGAGTGAAGAAATATGTTCATAAAAAAAGCTACATACTGCAGCTTTAAGCACTTAATTAACATAAAGTACTTAACTTTTTCATAGACAATTAAGAAAAAATATGTTTGAAAAAGCATCTATGCAGGGTAACCAATTTGGGAACCGAAAGACCCAGGTTCGAACCCCAGTCACGGCATAACTTGTGGTGTGTTTGAGCAGCACATCTCATCCCAATTGCTCCCCGGCGCGCTTTCTATAGCTGCCCACTGCCCCACCTGGTGGTGATTGGGTTAAATGCAGAGTCAAATTTTGTCTTGTATGGAAACATACACAGATGACAAAAATGTGACATTATTATTATTACAAAATAAATAAACAGCTCTGTGGGGCTCTAAACTTTGCAGCCCTGAGATAATACTTGTTTAAACTATTTGCTTGTATTTTATAGTAAACTGTCAAAAATAATAATTCTGTGGCGAAAAACAACTCGGCACTAGATAATATAAAGACTAAAATCAAGAAACAATTAGGACGGAAAGAGAGAACTTTTGCCTCCAAATACAATTTATCTAGTCATGTAATGCAGTGAAAACCCATACTCAAAAGCATCTATTTGTTTAAAAATGTGCTACTTTGCAGTTTTTAGCTATAGCTAGAAGTGCAACACGGAAAGGAGGCTGCACAGCTGAAGAAAGGAAAGCTCTGCAGAGAGTGGTGAAGGCTGCACAGAAGACTGTTGGAGTCGGTCTCCATTATAGACATCTACAACTCCAGATGCAGAAAGGGAGCCACCTGCATCATCAAAGAAACAGGGTAATGATGCAGTCAAAGAAACTCGCAAAAACTAAGGTCTTCATGAATGAACACCTAACTAAAAAAAACGCAAACATTGCACATGCAGCAAGGTTGTTGAAAAAGGAGGAAATAATAAAAAAAACTTGGACAAGAAACGGAAACATCTGGATCAAAGTAGATGAAAATTCTCATCCTAAAATAATAAAAGAACTGAAAGACTTAGAAACATTCAAATGAGCTCAAAAATGACAAATCACCAATCACTATCACATGTTCATACACAAAATTAACAGAAATGAACAAACAAACAAATAGATTAAAACATGACAGCAACAAACGAAGACTCAGAATTCAAAATATATAATGTTGAAGATATGGTTGATGCAAACTTTTATCCTGCTATAAAAGACTGTGAATACTATAATGAAGAAAAGTTTAATAACATCAATATAACAAATGGAGATCTCTCTATTATTCACATCAATAGTAGAAGTATAAATGCAAATATATCCAAAATAACAGATTATTTAAAACAGTTAAACAGAACTTTTACATTAATAGCACTGTCAGAGACATGGCTTAATGATGAAAACAAAAATAATGTTCACATCGAAGGATATGAATTATATCATTTAAACAGAAACAATAAAAAAGGTGGTGGAGTAGCTCTATTTGTCAAAAATGAAATAAAGTGTAGAATAATTAAAGAAATGTCAATAATTGTTGACAATCTTATGGAAATAATAACAATAGAAATATTAAACGAAAATGCTAAAAACATATCCATAAGTTGTGTATATCGATCACCAGGATCAAATATAGAAATATTCACCGATAAAATCATACAACTACTGGAAAAGAGTTTAAATAAAAAAGTTTTCTTGTGCGGAGACTTTAATATTGACCTGGGAAATAAAACAGATTCAAATAACATCAGCACATTTCTAAATTCAATGTATAGTTTAAATCTTTATCCGTTAATATCAAAACCAACAAGAATTACAACTCATAGTGCTACGATAATTGACAACATTTTCACAAATATAACAAATGGGGATATGACAGGTGGTATCTTAACAACTGATTTAAGTGATCATTTACCAGTTTTCACTATCTACAGAAATGATCAAAACATTACAAAAGAAGTTACAATTAAGAAAAAAATAATAAACACATCAAAAAAAGCTATGGATCAATTAAAAGATGATTTACAGAAGCAAAACTGGAAGGACGTGTATATTGATGATGTTAACAGATCATATGATGAATTTATGAACATTTTAGAAGCTCTGTATGAAAAGAATTGTGTGCAAAGAAATCGTAGAAAAAGAAATATTGTTGACCAACCTTGGATGACTAAAGGGTTGAGAAATGCTTGTAAAAAAAAAAATAACTTGTATTTATGTTTCTTAAAAACGAGAACACAACAAGCTGAAGAAAAATATAAAAAATATAAAAATAAATTGGTAATGATTATAAGAAGATGCAAGAAAGAATACTATAGTGATTTATTAAACAAGAGCAATGGTGACACTAAAACAACATGGCGAGTAATAAATGATGTTCTAAAAAGTCATAAAGCAAAAACGAACATTGCAAAATATTTTGTGAAAGATGACAAAGAAATACATGATGAGAATGATATCGTAAATGAATTTAATCAATATTTTGTAAATATTGGATCAAGCCTTGCAGCTAAAATACCAAAAGTAGATAATAAGGTGTGTCATTCAATTAAAAGTTGCACCAACAGTATTTTTCTTAGTGGAACTAACAAAGAGGAAATTATGAAAATGGTAAAAAATCTCTCAGACAAGAGATCAAAAGACTGGGTGGACATGGATATGATGTTCGTAAAGGAAATAATAAGTTATGTTATTGAACCGTTTACATATATATGCAATTTATCTTTTTCAACAGGAATATTTCCAGATAACATGAAAGTAGCAAAGGTAATTCCTCTTTTTAAAAATGGTGATAAATGTGTATTCAATAATTATAGGCCAATATCCTTATTACCACAGTTCTCAAAGATTCTAGAAAAACTATTTGTGTCCAGATTGGATCAATTTATTGATAAACAAAACATTTTAAGTAGCAGTCAATATGGGTTTAGAGAAAAAAACTCTACGTCAATGGCTCTCATGGATTTAATGGAACAAATAACTAATGCTGTCGATCATAAACAGTACTGTGTTAGTGTTTTTGTTGATCTAAAAAAAGCATTTGATACCATTGACCACACCATTCTCCTTGAAAAACTAAATAAATATGGTATTAGAGGACCAGCATTACAGTGGGTATCTAGCTATTTGAAGGACAGGAAACAGTTTGTGCAAATAAATGATGTTAGATCTGACCTCCGTGATATCACTTGTGGAGTTCCTCAGGGTTCTGTGCTTGGACCAAAGTTGTTTATTTTATATGTGAATGACTTGGTAAATGTGTCAGCACTACTTAAATGTGTTCTTTTTGCCGATGACACCACTTTTTTCAGTTCGGGTAATGACATAAAACAGATTTTGGATATGATGAAAACAGAATTTATAAAAATACAAACTTGGTTTAAATTAAACAAATTATCTTTGAATTTAGATAAAACTAACTACATGATTTTCAGTAACAAAAAGGGAATTGTTGATGACGATCCATTTGAAATTGAAGATGTTGTGATCTGTAAAGTGAGTGAAGTGAAGTTTCTGGGTGTTATCATTGATGACAAACTGACATGGAAACATCATGTAAATTCTATTAAAAAAAAACTAGCTAGAGCAATTGCAGTACTGTATAAAGTCAGGGATTTTTTAATTGATAAAGCTTTACATATGTTGTATAACACAATCATTGCTCCACATTTAATCTATTGTATTGAGGTTTGGGGAAAAGCATGCAAAACTATTACAAAGCCTGTTTTTATTTTACAAAAGAGAGCTGTAAGAGTAATCACCAGAAAACATTTCACTCACCCTTCAAACACCTTGTTTATTCAACTAAACTTATTGAAATTCCAGGAATTGGTAGAATATAGTATTTTATCAATTATGTATAGGGCTCATAATAACACATTACCTTTAAATATCCAAAGAAATTTTATAAAAAGACAAAGTTATTACAATCTCAAAGGGACAGAGATATTCATCAAACCACAATTCAGAACCAGCTTAAAAGGACGGTCTACCTCAATTCAGGGAATTCGATTGTGGAATGCTCTGGAGAGTGATGTTAAAAATGAAAAATCAATGTATACATTTAAGAAAAAAGTCAAAAAGGACTTGCTCAAAAACTATATATGATGTAATCTTGCGTGTTTGTGTATTACAATTATGTTGTACTTATGATGTACAGTACGTTTGTGTATTACAGTTAGAAAAATTAAGTAGAGTTATTCATTTTATGAAGCAGTTTGTGTATTACAGTTAGAAAAATTAAGTAGAATTATTCATTTTTGTGATGAATTTGTGTATTACAATTAGGAAAATTAAGTAGAATTATTCATTTTGTGAACATCTTGATGTTGTGCCATCTTTTAGTTTGTGTATTTCAATTAGAAAAATTAAGTAAAATTAAGTAGAATTATTCATTTTATGATCTAGTTTGTGTATTACAGTTAGGAAAATTAATAAAAATAAAAAAAAATAGGAAAATTAAATAAAATTATAAAAAAATAAAATAAAATAAAAAAATTAGAATTAGAAAATTAATTAGAATTATAGGTGATGTAGTTTGTGTATTACAGTTAGAAATATTAAGTAGAATTATTCATTTTGTGATCTAGTTTATGTTTTACAGTCAAGAAAATTAAGTAGAATTATTCATTTTGTGATGTAGTTTGTGTATTACAGTTAGGAAAATAGGTAGAACTATTCATTCTGTGATGTTGCTTGAAAGTTATCATTGGTTGAACAAACTGTGAAATAGGGGCAGATATAATAAGATTTCATCTTCTTTCTGCTCCCTTCATTTTATCCTACTTGTAATCTTGTATCTGATGAAACTGTCTTGTATTGTTCTTTTAAAATGAATGAATAAACATCAAATCAAATCAAATCAAATCAAATCATGAAGGACCTCACTCACCCAGCACACACTTTTTGCCCTGCTACCCTCAGCCAGAAAGTTGCGGAGCATTAAGTGTAGAACCACTAGACTGAGGAACAGCTTCTACCCTGAAGCTGTTAGACTCTTGAGTCTCTAATCAGGATAATCACTGTGGGGGAAAAAATCACTGTAATGCCATTTTAATTGGTGTCATGTGACTTATCTGTGCTGCTGATTATCCAAACAGTTGATCTCATTCTGCTGATTATCTCATGCTGCTGTATTCATACCCATCTGCTCACCACAGACAAGTTCAGGCTGTTGTAACGCCATATTGTTTTACATTATTAGTGTTTAGTGTATATCTTAGATCTCTTAGCGTATATTCATTTAGCATATATCTTAGGTAAATTTTCTTTTCACATTTATATTTTTGCCATTTTTGGGTGTAACAGCCTGGTTAAAACCAGACCCTTGTCCTTCACTTCGCTTCGTACTAGGTGAAGGGCAGTGAAGGGAAATGAGAATTGAGCGGAGCTGTATGAAGGCGAGGGCCAGGCTAGGTGTAACTGGACCCTGCGTACATAATTTTGTTCCACCTCATGTACCACATGTGATGTGAATGACAGTAAACTTGATTTGAACAAGGCAAGTGTGAAGATCTTTTGAGATTTATAAAATAATTGAAGACGTTGCAAAAATTGTGAAGGAAAATAGGAGACCAACAAAGGTAAGTCAGATCCTCTTAAGTTTCTTTTTTTTTTTTTGTTTGTTGAAATGTTTCGTCCTTCATCCAAAGGACTTTGTCAGTGAGTCAGTCTGAGGAGCCACACCAAACGCAGTCCCACAAGCAGCACACCCACATGTGAGTGGGCCAGCCAGTTTGATAGTGATAAGATGGTTTCTGGAGACCACCCTCTCCCCTGTCGACTCCTCTGAGGCAGTCATAGCCAAAGTGGTTCAAAACATCAAAGTTCATGCTCAATAATCCAGGTTTTAAAAAATATATACCAAAGTTAATTCAGATCATCTGGACGGTTTCTTTATTTTGTTGTTGAAACACTAACAACAAAAAAGAAGCCGTCCAGATGATCTGACAATCAACTTTGTTGGACAAAGTCCTTTGGATGAAGGATGGCATGTTTAAAACAAACAACAACAAAAAAGTCCAGATGACCAGTTTTAACTTTGTTGGATTTTCTACCTGGATTATTGAGCATGAACTTTGATGTTTTGAACCACTTTGGCTATGACTGCCTCAGAGGAGTCGACAGGGGAGAGGGTGGACTCCAGAAACCATCTTATCACCAGTTAACTGGTTGGCCCATGAGTGTGTTGCTTGTGGGACTGAGATTGTTGTGGCTCCTCAGACTGATGAAGTCCTTTGGATGAAGGAAGAAATGTTTCAACAATAAAAAAGAAACCATCCAGATGACCAGAGTTAACTTTGCTTGATGAAGTCCTTTGGATGAAGGACAAAAAAACAGATGACCTGACTTAACTTTGTTTGATGAAGTCCTTAGGATGAAGGACAAAAGACCAGATGACCTGACTTAACTTTGTTTGATGAAGTCCTTAGGATGAAGGACAAAATACCAGATGACCTGACTTAACTTTGTTTGATGAAGTCCTTAGGATGAAAGACAAAATACCAGATGACCTGACTTAACTTTGTTTGATGAAGTCCTTAGGATGAAGGACAAAAGACCAGATGACCTGACTTAACTTTGTTTGATGAAGTCCTTAGGATGAAAGGACAAAATACCAGATGACCTGACTTAACTTTGTTTGATGAAGTCCTTAGGATGAAAGACAAAATACCAGATGACCTGACTTAACTTTGTTTGATGAAGTCCTTAGGATGAAGGACAAAAGACCAGATGACCTGACTTGACTTTGTTTTATGAAGTCCTTTGGATGAAGGACAAAAGACCATGGCCTGTCTTAACTTTGTTGGATTTTCTGGATTATTGAGCATG
>JBBPBX010095479.1:0-13196 GCA_038048925.1 Garcialebias charrua | reverse complement strand
CTCACGTTAGGGGGCGCTGTTGAGCAGTTAGGCCACGCCCACTTGCGATTACACCAGATTCATAAAATTTTCGTTGGGGGACAATTTTGGGTGAAGTTTGGTGAGTTTTTGAATATGTTAAAGGCCCCAAACGGCCGCGCGAAGTGACGGAAGAAGAATAATAATAATGAAGAAATCCTGCGATTACAATAGGCCTTCAGCAGAGCTTCGCTGCTTCGGGCCTAATGAAGAAATCCTGCGATTACAATAGGCCTTCAGCAGAGCTTCGCTGCTTCGGGCCTAATAATGAAGAAATCGAGCGATTACAATAGGCCTTCAGCAGAGCTTCGCTGCTTCGGGCCTAATTAAAGCTGCAAGCAGCGTTGAGGCCCGAAGCAGCTTAGCGCAGCTCCGGCCTTATTGCGGCGACCTCGTGAGCTCCAGCTGGTCCGCTCGGTCGCCACCTCGAACTCTCTCGTGCCCATCCAGCACCAGTTTGCCAAGAACAATTAGCGAACAACAACAATATATACGTGTTTAGAAGTGCTGACAGATGATACACAGTAAACGTGGAACAGATCACATGATCTAGCAATGAGATGTAACAGTTGGAAAAATAATGTATGGGGCACACTGGAGTCATCTGTTAAACCATAGTATCAAAGTGTGTAGAAGTGATCAGCCCTTTGTGAATAGCAAACAACCCTTTGGGTTGTTTTTACAATGGGTGCTAACGATCCATTGTTAAGATGATGGTCATCCATCATGTGAGCAACTGGTTTCAGCAGTCACCAGGAAACTGGTTGATCCACTTTGAGAGGGTGCTAAGACTGAGCTGAATATCAGACTTAGCTTTTTTAGAGTTTTCTACCTGGATTATTGAGCATGTATCAGGGGAAAATTAAACATGTTTTAAAATCAATTTTGGAGCATTTAGAATTGATTCTGAATCGCCAAGACAAAGAATCTAGATTTAAAAAAACAATTTATTCCCTTCATCCTTATTGACATATAACAGTTTGAATTATGTAGGTGGTGCACTGAAGTCAAAATTTACACAACAATATCAATGCGTTTAGAACTGCTCCCTGATGACGCAGAATAAATCTGGTACAGATCGAATGATGTATCACTGAGATCTAACAGTTTGAATAATCTAGGGGCGCTCTAGAGTCATATGTTGATCCACAATATCAATGTGTGTAGACATGCTCACTGATGAAGTACAATAAATCTCGTGCAGATCGGATAATGTATCTCTGAGATATACCACGCTGAACAAGTTTCTGGTGTTATCTCACATGCTAACGGGTGATGCTAATGCTAAGCTAACTAGCATGCTAGGCTAACACCTTATTTTCCAACCAAACTTACACAGGTGACTCAACAGACCACGCTGAACAAGTTTCTGGTGTTATCTCACATGCTAACGTGTAATGCTAATGCTAAGCTAACTAGCATGCTAGGCTAACACCTTATTTTCCAACCAAACTTACACAGGTGACTCAACAGACCACGCTGAACAAGTTTCTGGTGTTATCTCACATGCTAACGGGTAATGCTAATGCTAAGCTAACTAGCATGCTAGGCTAACACCTTATTTTCCAACCAAACTTACACAGGTGACTCAACAGACCACGCTGAACAAGTTTCTGGTGTTATCTCACATGCTAACGGGTGATGCTAATGCTAAGCTAACTAGCATGCTAGGCTAACACCTTATTTTCCATTCAAACTTACACAGATGACTCAACAGACCACGCTGAACAAGTTTCTGGTGTTATCTCACATGCTAACGGGTGATGCTAATGCTAAGCTAACTAGCATGCTAAGCTAACACCTTATTTTCCAACCAAACTTACACAGGTGACTCAACAGACCACGCTGAACAAGTTTCTGGTGTTATCTCACATGCTAACGGGTAATGCTAATGCTAAGCTAACTAGCATGCTAGGCTAACACCTTATTTTCCAACCAAACTTACACAGGTGACTCAACAGACCACGCTGAACAAGTTTCTGGTGTTATCTCACATGCTAACGGGTGATGCTAATGCTAAGCTAACTAGCATGCTAGGCTAACACCTTATTTTCCAACCAAACTTACACAGGTGACTCAACAGACCACGCTGAACAAGTTTCTGGTGTTATCTCACATGCTAACGGGTGATGCTAATGCTAAGCTAACTAGCATGCTAGGCTAACACCTTATTTTTCAACCAAACTTACACAGATGACTCAACAGACCACGCTGAACAAGTTTCTGGTGTTATCTTACATGCTAACGGGTGATGCTAATGCTAAGCTAACTAGCATGCGCACTTGAGTCAAATGTTAGCCCACCATATCAATGTGTAAACAAGGCTCACTGTTGATGCACAATAAATCTTGTACAGATCGGATAATGTATCACTGAGATATAACTGTAGTAATAATATAGGGGGCGTTGTGGAGTAAAAATTTACACAACATTATCAATGTGTGTAGAAGTACTCACTCATGAACCACACTAAATCTCGTGCAGATCGGATAATGTATCACTAAGATATAACTGTAGTAATAATATAGGGGGCGCTATGGAGTAAAAATTTACATACTATTATCAATGTGTGTCGAAGTGTTCACTGATAAAGCACAATAAATCTCGTGCAGATCGGATAATGTATCACTAAGATATAACTGTAGTAATAATATAGGGGGCGCTATGGAGTAAAACTTTACATACCATTATCAATGTGTGTCGAAGTGTTCACTGATAAAGCACAATAAATCTGGTTCAGATCGGATGATGTATCACTGAGATATAACTATAGACATAATGTAGGGGGCGCACTTGAGTCAAAAGGTGTGAAATTTATGACCAAAACTACCTTTTGATCCAAAATGGCCGACTTCCTGTTGGTTTTGGACCAGGGTTCCAAGAGACTTTTTTGTAGGTCCTGACAATTTACACATGTATACCACGTTTCATAATTCTGGGATAAAGCATGGCTGGGGGCTGATTTTTAAACTAAATTCTAAGGGGCGCTCTGGAAGAATCAGGCCACGCCCACTACATATTGGACTGCAGTCCTGTCGAGGGATGGATAAATATAGATCTTAGTGAATTTGGTGCAGCTGGGAGCATATATTAGGAAGTTATTTTAGCTTGATGTTTCATGGAGAATGGCCAGATTTGAGGCTTGGCCACGCCCACATGCTTTGACATAGAAAAATTATTTTGATAACTTTTGACCTTCAATGCCTCAAGGTAGTGCTGACCGAGTTTGACGCCTGGATCTCGAAAGCTCTAGGACGAGTTCGCTCAGATATGACGTCAATGAAATAGACCAAATTGTGACTTTGACCTAAAATGGCCGACTTCCTGTTGGCTTTGGACCATTGCTCCAAGAGACTTTTTTGTAGCTCCTGATGAGATACACATGTGTACCAAGTTTCATTATTCTGGGATAAAGCATGGCTGGGGGCTGTTTTTTTTAAATATTCTAGAGGGCGCTGTTGAGGAATTAGGCCACGCCCACCAAGTATTGCAATGGAATCCTGCAGGGGGGTGAACAAGGATCGATGTCAGTGAGTTTGGTGAAGCTGGGAGCTTATATTAGGAAGTTATTTTAGCTTGATGTTTCATGGAGAATGGCCAGATTTGAGGCTTGGCCACGCCCACATGCTTTGACATAGAAAAATTATTTTGATAACTTTTGACCTTCAATGCCTCAAGATAGTGCTGACCGAGTTTGACGCCTGGATCTCGAAAGCTCTAGGACGAGTTCGCTCAGATATGACGTAAATGAAATAGACCAAATTGTGACTTTGACCTAAGGCCACGCCCACATGCTTTGACTTAGAAAAATTCTTTTGATAACTTTTGACCTTCAATGCCTCAAGATAGTGCTGACCGAGTTTGACGCCTGGATCTCGAAAGCTCTAGGACGAGTTCGCTCAGATATGACGTAATTGATGTTTCATGGAAAATGGCCAGATTTGAGGCTTGGCCACGCCCACATGCTTTGACATAGAAAAATTCTTTTGATAACTTTTGACCTTCAATGCCTCAAGATAGTGCTGACTGAGTTTGACCCCTGGATCTCGAAAGCTCTAGGACGAGTTCGCTCAGATATGACGTAAATGAAATAGACCAAATTTGACTTTGACCTAAGGCCACGCCCACATGCTTTGACTTAGAAAAATTCTTTTGATAACTTTTGACCTTCAATGCCTCAAGATAGTGCTGACCGAGTTTGACGCCTGGATCTCGAAAGCTCTAGGACGAGTTCGCTCAGATATGACGTAAATGAAATAGACCAAATTGTGACTTTGACCTAAAATGGCCGACTTCCTGTTGGCTTTGGACCATTGCTCCAAGAGACTTTTTTGTAGCTCCTGATGAGATACATATGTGTACCAAGTTTCATTATTCTAGGATAAAGCATGGTGTCAATAGACCTTTAAATGTCAAAGTTATAGCGTTTCGTTTGTTTCGGCGAGTACGCCAAGTTCACCGCTCCACCACGCCCCCTGAACATATACGAAAAGTCAATTTTTTTGATAACTTTTAAAGGCCCATGCCTTAACTGCATTCTGACCAAGTTTGAAGCCGATAGGTCGAACGCCTGAGAAGGAGTTCGTCAAAGTTCGACATGAGTAAAACTGAAAAATGACCAAAATTTGACCTTTGACCCAAAATGGCCGCCTACCTGTGCATTTTAGAGGGTACCCCCAATGTACTTTTTTTCTTGAATTGGGGAGATCTACATATGTTCCGAGTTTCAGATCTCTACGACTTACGGTTTTCCCCAACTCACGTTAGGGGGCGCTGTTGAGCAGTTAGGCCACGCCCACTTGCGATTACACCAGAATCATAAAATTTTAGTTGGGGGACAATTTTGGGTGAAGTTTGGTGAGTTTTTGAATATGTTAAAGGCCCCAAACGGCCGCGCGAAGTGACGGAAAAAGAAGAAGAATAATAATAATAATAATGAAGAAATCCTGCGATTACAATAGGCCTTCAGCAGAGCTTCGCTGCTTCGGGCCTAATTAAAGCCGCAAGCGGCGTTGAGGCCCGAAGCAGCTTAGCGCCGCTCGGACCTTATTGAGGCGACCGCGCGAGCTCCAGCTCGTCCGCTCGGTCGCCATTTCGAAGTCTCTCGTGTCTACTCCGCACCAGGGGTGCACACGCACAATAAATCTGGTTCAGATCGGATGATGTCTCACTGAGATATAACAGTTTGAATAATCTAGGGGGCGCTCTGGAGTCACATGTTAAACCACAATATCAATGTGTCCACAAGGTCTCACTGATGATACACAATAAATCTGGTTCAGATCGGATGATGTCTCACTGAGATATAACAGTTTGAATAATCTAGGGGGCGCTATGGAGTTATATGTTAAACCACATTATCAATGTGTCCACAAGGGCTCACTGATTATTCACAATAAATTTGGTTCAGATCGGATGATGTATCACTGAGATATAACTATAGAAATAATGTAGGGGGCGCACTTGAGTCAAATGTTAGCCCACCATATCAATGTGTCCACAAGGGCTCACTGATGATGCACAATAAATCTGGTTCAGATCGGATGATGTATCACTGAGATATAACAGTTTGAATAATCTAGGGGGCGCTCTGGAGTCATATGTTAAACAACAATATCAATGTGTCCACAAGGTCTCACTGATTATGCACAATAAATCTGGTTCAGATCGGATGATGTATCACTGAGATGGGACTATAGAAATAATGTAGGGGACGCATGAAGCACAAGTTTGAGGCCTGGCCACGCCCCTTTAGCATAAACAAAAACGCAAACTTTTGATAACTTTTACTATCCAATGTGTTAAGGGCATGTTAACCAAGTTTAAAGGCAATCCTTCAAAATCACTAAGAGGAGTTTGTTTAAATACGCAATTCAAAAACTTCGGAAAATGACCTTTGACCCAAAATGGCCGACTTTGTTTTTGTTTTGGACCAGGGTTCCAAGAGACTTTTTTGTAGCTCCTGATGAGATACACATGTGTACCAAGTTTCATTATTCTGGGATAAAGCATGGCTGGGGGCTGTTTTTTTAACATATTCTAGGGGGCGCTGTTGTAGAATCAGGCCACGCCCACTACATATTGGACTGCAGTCCTGTCGAGGGATGGATAAATATAGATCTTAGTGAATTTGGTGTAGCTGGGAGCTTATATTAGGAAGTTATTTTAGCTTGATGTTTCATGGAGAATGGCCAGATTTGAGGCTTGGCCACGCCCACATGCTTTGACATAGAAAAATTCTTTTGATAACTTTTGACCTTCAATGCCTCAAGATAGTGCTGACCGAGTTTGACGCCTGGATCTCGAAAGCTCTAGGACGAGTTCGCTCAGATATGACGTAATTGATGTTTCATGGAAAATGGCCAGATTTGAGGCTTGGCCACGCCCACATGCTTTGACATAGAAAAATTCTTTTGATAACTTTTGACCTTCAATGCCTCAAGATAGTGCTGACTGAGTTTGACCCCTGGATCTCGAAAGCTCTAGGACGAGTTCGCTCAGATATGACGTAAATGAAATAGACCAAATTTGACTTTGACCTAAGGCCACGCCCACATGCTTTGACTTAGAAAAATTCTTTTGATAACTTTTGACCTTCAATGCCTCAAGATAGTGCTGACCGAGTTTGACGCCTGGATCTCGAAAGCTCTAGGACGAGTTCGCTCAGATATGACGTAAATGAAATAGACCAAATTGTGACTTTGACCTAAAATGGCCGACTTCCTGTTGGCTTTGGACCATTGCTCCAAGAGACTTTTTTGTAGCTCCTGATGAGATACATATGTGTACCAAGTTTCATTATTCTAGGATAAAGCATGGTGTCAATAGACCTTTAAATGTCAAAGTTATAGCGTTTCGTTTGTTTCGGCGAGTACGCCAAGTTCACCGCTCCACTACGCCCCCTGAACATATACGAAAAGTCAATTTTTTTGATAACTTTTAAAGGCCCATGCCTTAACTGCATTCTGACCAAGTTTGAAGCCGATAGGTCGAACGCCTGAGAAGGAGTTCGTCAAAGTTCGACATGAGTAAAACTGAAAAATGACCAAAATTTGACCTTTGACCCAAAATGGCCGCCTACCTGTGCATTTTAGAGGGTACCCCCAATGTACTTTTTTTCTTGAATTGGGGAGATCTACATATGTTCCGAGTTTCAGATCTCTACGACTTACGGTTTTCCCCAACTCACGTTAGGGGGCGCTGTTGAGCAGTTAGGCCACGCCCACTTGCGATTACACCAGATTCATAAAATTTTCGTTGGGGGACAATTTTGGGTGAAGTTTGGTGAGTTTTTGAATATGTTAAAGGCTCCAAACGGCCGCGCGAAGTGACGGAAGAAGAATAATAATAATGAAGAAATCGCGATTACAATAGGCCTTCAGCAGAGCTTCGCTGCTTCGGGCCTAATTAAAGCCGCAAGCGGCGTTGAGGCCCGAAGCAGCTTAGCGCCGCTCGGACCTTATTGAGGCGACCGCGCGAGCTCCAGCTCGTCCGCTCGGTCGCCATTTCGAAGTCTCTCGTGTCTACTCCGCACCAGGGGTGCACACGCACAATAAATCTGGTTCAGATCGGATGATGTCTCACTGAGATATAACAGTTTGAATAATCTAGGGGGCGCTCTGGAGTCACATGTTAAACCACAATATCAATGTGTCCACAAGGTCTCACTGATGATACACAATAAATCTGGTTCAGATCGGATGATGTCTCACTGAGATATAACAGTTTGAATAATCTAGGGGGCGCTATGGAGTTATATGTTAAACCACATTATCAATGTGTCCACAAGGGCTCACTGATTATTCACAATAAATTTGGTTCAGATCGGATGATGTATCACTGAGATATAACTATAGAAATAATGTAGGGGGCGCACTTGAGTCAAATGTTAGCCCACCATATCAATGTGTCCACAAGGGCTCACTGATGATGCACAATAAATCTGGTTCAGATCGGATGATGTATCACTGAGATATAACAGTTTGAATAATCTAGGGGGCGCTCTGGAGTCATATGTTAAACAACAATATCAATGTGTCCACAAGGTCTCACTGATTATGCACAATAAATCTGGTTCAGATCGGATGATGTATCACTGAGATGGGACTATAGAAATAATGTAGGGGACGCATGAAGCACAAGTTTGAGGCCTGGCCACGCCCCTTTAGCATAAACAAAAACGCAAACTTTTGATAACTTTTACTATCCAATGTGTTAAGGGCATGTTAACCAAGTTTAAAGGCAATCCTTCAAAATCACTAAGAGGAGTTTGTTTAAATACGCAATTCAAAAACTTCGGAAAATGACCTTTGACCCAAAATGGCCGACTTTGTTTTTGTTTTGGACCAGGGTTCCAAGAGACTTTTTTGTAGCTCCTGATGAGATACACATGTGTACCAAGTTTCATTATTCTGGGATAAAGCATGGCTGGGGGCTGTTTTTTTAAAATATTCTAGAGGGCGCTGTTGTGGAATTAGGCCACGCCCACCAAGTATTGCAATGGAATCCTGCAGGGGGGTGAACAAGGATCGATGTCAGTGAGTTTGGTGAAGCTGGGAGCTTATATTAGGAAGTTATTTTAGCTTGATGTTTCATGGAGAATGGCCAGATTTGAGGCTTGGCCACGCCCACATGCTTTGACATAGAAAAATTCTTTTGATAACTTTTGACCTTCAATGCCTCAAGATAGTGCTGACCGAGTTTGACGCCTGGATCTCGAAAGCTCTAGGACGAGTTCGCTCAGATATGACGTAGTTGATGTTTCATGGAAAATGGCCAGATTTGAGGCTTGGCCACGCCCACATGCTTTGACATAGAAAAATTCTTTTGATAACTTTTGACCTTCAATGCCTCAAGATAGTGCTGACTGAGTTTGACCCCTGGATCTCGAAAGCTCTAGGACGAGTTCGCTCAGATATGACGTAAACGAAATAGACCAAATTTGACTTTGACCTAAGGCCACGCCCACATGCTTTGACTTAGAAAAATTCTTTTGATAACTTTTGACCTTCAATGCCTCAAGATAGTGCTGACCGAGTTTGACGCCTGGATCTCGAAAGCTCTAGGACGAGTTCGCTCAGATATGACGTAAATGAAATAGACCAAATTGTGACTTTGACCTAAAATGGCCGACTTCCTGTTGGCTTTGGACCATTGCTCCAAGAGACTTTTTTGTAGCTCCTGATGAGATACATATGTGTACCAAGTTTCATTATTCTAGGATAAAGCATGGTGTCAATAGACCTTTAAATGTCAAAGTTATAGCGTTTCGTTTGTTTCGGCGAGTACGCCAAGTTCACCGCTCCACCACGCCCCCTGAACATATACGAAAAGTCAATTTTTTTGATAACTTTTAAAGGCCCATGCCTTAACTGCATTCTGACCAAGTTTGAAGCCGATAGGTCGAACGCCTGAGAAGGAGTTCGTCAAAGTTCGACATGAGTAAAACTGAAAAATGACCAAAATTTGACCTTTGACCCAAAATGGCCGCCTACCTGTGCATTTTAGAGGGTACCTCCAATGTACTTTTTTTCTTGAATTGGGGAGATCTACATATGTACCGAGTTTCAGATCTCTACGACTTACGGTTTTCCCCAACTCACGTTAGGGGGCGCTGTTGAGCAGTTAGGCCACGCCCACTTACGATTACACCAGATTCATAAAATTTTCGTTGGGGGACAATTTTGGGTGAAGTTTGGTGAGTTTTTGAATATGTTAAAGGCCCCAAACGGCCGCGCGAAGTGACGGAAGAAGAATAATAATAATGAAGAAATCCTGCGATTACAATAGGCCTTCAGCAGAGCTTCGCTGCTTCGGGCCTAATTAAAGCTGCAAGCGGCGTTGAGGCCCGAAGCAGCTTAGCGCCGCTCGGACCTTATTGAGGCGACCGCGCGAGCTCCAGCTCGTCCGCTCGGTCGCCATTTCGAAGTCTCTCGTGTCTACTCCGCACCAGGGGTGCACACGCACAATAAATCTGGTTCAGATCGGATGATGTCTCACTGAGATATAACAGTTTGAATAATCTAGGGGGCGCTCTGGAGTCACATGTTAAACCACAATATCAATGTGTCCACAAGGTCTCACTGATGATACACGATAAATCTGGTTCAGATCGGATGATGTCTCACTGAGATATAACAGTTTGAATAATCTAGGGGGCGCTATGTAGTTATATGTTAAACCACATTATCAATGTGTCCACAAGGGCTCACTGATTATTCACAATAAATTTGGTTCAGATCGGATGATGTATCACTGAGATATAACTATAGAAATAATGTAGGGGGCGCACTTGAGTCAAATGTTAGCCCACCATATCAATGTGTCCACAAGGGCTCACTGATGATGCACAATAAATCTGGTTCAGATCGGATGATGTATCACTGAGATATAACAGTTTGAATAATCTAGGGGGCGCTCTGGAGTCATATGTTAAACAACAATATCAATGTGTCCACAAGGTCTCACTGATTATGCACAATAAATCTGGTTCAGATCGGATGATGTATCACTGAGATGGGACTATAGAAATAATGTAGGGGACGCATGAAGCGCAAGTTTGAGGCCTGGCCACGCCCCTTTAGCATAAACGAAAACGCAAACTTTTGATAACTTTTACTGTCCAATGTGTTAAGGGCATGTTAACCAAGTTTAAAGGCAATCCTTCAAAATCACTAAGAGGAGTTTGTTTAAATACGCAATTCAAAAACATCGGAAAATGACCTTTGACCCAAAATGGCCGACTTTGTTTTTGTTTTGGACCAGGGTTCCAAGAGACTTTTTTGTAGGTCCTGATAATTTACACATGTATACCACGTTTCATAATTCTGGGATAAAGCATGGCTGGGGGCTGATTTTTAAACTAAATTCTAGGGGGCGCTCTGGAAGAATCAGGCCACGCCCACTACATATTGGACTGCAGTCCTGTCGAGGGATGGATAAATATAGATCTTAGTGAATTTGGTGTAGCTGGGAGCTTCTATTAGGAAGTTATTTTAGCTTGATGTTTCATGGAGAATGGCCAGATTTGAGGCTTGGCCACGCCCACATGCTTTGACATAGAAAAATTCTTTTGATAACTTTTGACCTTCAATGCCTCAAGATAGTGCTGACCGAGTTTGACGCCTGGATCTCGAAAGCTCTAGGACGAGTTCGCTCAGATATGACGTAATTGATGTTTCATGGAAAATGGCCAGATTTGAGGCTTGGCCACGCCCACATGCTTTGACATAGAAAAATTCTTTTGATAACTTTTGACCTTCAATGCCTCAAGATAGTGCTGACTGAGTTTGACCCCTGGATCTCGAAAGCTCTAGGACGAGTTCGCTCAGATATGACGTAAATGAAATAGACCAAATTTGACTTTGACCTAAGGCCACGCCCACATGCTTTGACTTAGAAAAATTCTTTTGATAACTTTTGACCTTCAATGCCTCAAGATAGTGCTGACCGAGTTTGACGCCTGGATCTCGAAAGCTCTAGGACGAGTTCGCTCAGATATGACGTAAATGAAATAGACCAAATTGTGACTTTGACCTAAAATGGCCGACTTCCTGTTGGCTTTGGACCATTGCTCCAAGAGACTTTTTTGTAGCTCCTGATGAGATACATATGTGTACCAAGTTTCATTATTCTAGGATAAAGCATGGTGTCAATAGACCTTTAAATGTCAAAGTTATAGCGTTTCGTTTGTTTCGGCGAGTACGCCAAGTTCACCGCTCCACTACGCCCCCTGAACATATACGAAAAGTCAATTTTTTTGATAACTTTTAAAGGCCCATGCCTTAACTGCATTCTGACCAAGTTTGAAGCCGATAGGTCGAACGCCTGAGAAGGAGTTCGTCAAAGTTCGACATGAGTAAAACTGAAAAATGACCAAAATTTGACCTTTGACCCAAAATGGCCGCCTACCTGTGCATTTTAGAGGGTACCTCCAATGTACTTTTTTTCTTGAATTGGGGAGATCTACATATGTTCCGAGTTTCAGATCTCTACGACTTACGGTTTTCCCCAACTCACGTTAGGGGGCGCTGTTGAGCAGTTAGGCCACGCCCACTTGCGATTACACCAGATTCATAAAATTTTCGTTGGGGGACAATTTTGGGTGAAGTTTGGTGAGTTTTTGAATATGTTAAAGGCCCCAAACGGCCGCGCGAAGTGACGGAAAAATAATAATAATAATAATAATTAAAGCTGCAAGCAGCATTGAGGCCCGAAGCAGCTTAGCGCCGCTCGGACCTTATTGAGGCGACCGCGCGAGCTCCAGCTCGTCCGCTCGGTCGCCATTTCGAAGTCTCTCGTGTCTACTCCGCACCAGGGGTGCACACGCACAATAAATCTGGTTCAGATCGGATGATGTCTCACTGAGATATAACAGTTTGAATAATCTAGGGGGCGCTCTGGAGTCACATGTTAAACCACAATATCAATGTGTCCACAAGGTCTCACTGATGATACACGATAAATCTGGTTCAGATCGGATGATGTCTCACTGAGATATAACAGTTTGAATAATCTAGGGGGCGCTATGGAGTTATATGTTAAACCACATTATCAATGTGTCCACAAGGGCTCACTGATTATTCACAATAAATTTGGTTCAGATCGGATGATGTATCACTGAGATATAACTATAGAAATAATGTAGGGGGCGCACTTGAGTCAAATGTTAGCCCACCATATCAATGTGTCCACAAGGGCTCACTGATGATGCACAATAAATCTGGTTCAGATCGGATGATGTATCACTGAGATATAACAGTTTGAATAATCTAGGGGGCGCTCTGGAGTCATATGTTAAACAACAATATCAATGTGTCCACAAGGTCTCACTGATTATGCACAATAAATCTGGTTCAGATCGGATGATGTATCACTGAGATGGGACTATAGAAATAATGTAGGGGACGCATGAAGCGCAAGTTTGAGGCCTGGCCACGCCCCTTTAGCATAAACGAAAACGCAAACTTTTGATAACTTTTACTGTCCAATGTGTTAAGGGCATGTTAACCAAGTTTAAAGGCAATCCTTCAAAATCACTAAGAGGAGTTTGTTTAAATACGCAATTCAAAAACATCGGAAAATGACCTTTGACCCAAAATGGCCGACTTTGTTTTTGTTTTGGACCAGGGTTCCAAGAGACTTTTTTGTAGGTCCTGACAATTTACACATGTATACCA
>JBBPBX010095477.1:0-13196 GCA_038048925.1 Garcialebias charrua | reverse complement strand
TTAATCCTAAAGTCTTATCTTAGATCTGCGTACCATGATGCTACAGCTTCTAACATAACTGTGCGTGTGTGTTCACATTTGATGTTACACTTCCAGGCTGTCCACAAGGTAACGTCAAAAGCTATTCTCTAATCAGCTTAAAAACCATCTGATATGAAGGCTTACTGAATGAGGAGAGAACATTGAGCATCGTTATCTGTGCAGGACTTCATCGAGGACGCAGCTTGTTTATTTTTGTAAGGTGCCATAAATGAGTGGATAAGCTTCACCAGCTGATCTGGATCAGATTCTGAGATGTGCTGTGCAGAGGTTAGTTTATGAGTCCAGTGTGGTGTTGAAATGTTATTGACAGTAGAGCTTGACGAGGTCGACCTATCAGCAAGGGGCTGTCTACATATCCAGTCATGACATGTTTGTTTATTTGATGTAGAGCACATTAATTCATGTGAATACAGGCATTCATAAACAAGGTCAGAACAGCCACTCCAGTCATATAAAGGTAAATGAAGGAATAGTTTATTTTACAGGACAACTGTTAGCCATGTGCAAAATTGTGCTGATACAAGCTCAATAATCCAGGTAGATAAATCTACTGAGGTTGAGTCAGGTCCTCTGGACAGATTCTTCTTTGTTGAAACATTCCGTCATGTACAAAAATTTAGTTTTTGTATCCTCTACTTGTTATGTTGTTGACTGCTTATCTCCAGTATTCACAGATTTTAAAGCTTTGACTTTTAAAGGAAGGAATAATTATATTGAGGAAGAAATAATTAGGGCTTGAGAATAGACCATTGTACCGATGTGACGTATAGAATCAGATGTAGGGGACATGCACAGGATGACCAAAGACCAAAGCCCTTCCAGGTCATTATCCTGACAGCTCCGTGTATGCACTAGTTTACACAGAATATACGATGTGTTTAAATGACGACTCGTGGTTTCCATGACCTATAGTGAACTTGTTTTAGTTCTGATTCAGTCAGGAGAACCGATGTTCTGACGGGGAAAAGGAATGTTCAAAGGAAAGTCACTTTTAGCAGAAGAAAATGCCACAGTTTGAAGGAACTATTATCAGCAGTTTACAGGTTATCTGATGTACAGTATTTTAGTCAAACTATTCTCGTCTTTTCTTGAAAACAGGTGTGGGTGGGGGTGTTGGAGTAAACTGTGGCAAAGTGCAGCCTATGAGATAAATGACTCACTACACTGAAGGAGTTCTGTTTTGTAATTTTAATTACATATTTAAATTAAAGTAAAGACGTAATTTTCTTAATTCGGTTTACAAACACATTCATACATATATAATAATTTGTACCCACTGAAAGACGGGCCTTTTACCATAGATTTAACAGCACAGTTGATATGGTGCTCATGTTTAAAACCTCAAGGAAACTGGACAAAAATATGAGACACACACACACAAATTAAAAAAAACTGCAGGTTCTGAACGATTTCTAAAAACTATGTATCTGAGAATGACCAAAGAAATACTACAAAAAACACAAGTACACTGAGATTTATTTAGTCCTTCACTTCATTCAGTGCTATCCCAGGTTTTTGACTAGTAGCTGATAAGTTGTTGGTCCAAAATAATATTTCACTGTAAACTTTGCTGCTTGGCATTTTCTGGGATAAAACTAGGAAAATCAGAGATCTTTGAGACACCTTATCCATGACACGACACTGATTCACTGATGACGTGAGAAATGTGATACATTTAGCTTCAGATGGTCAGGTACACTACAAACTAGGGATGGGGCCAATCCAGTATCCGTATTGGCCTCCAATACCAGCATAATTAACTTATCAGATTTTTCCGATACAGCCTACCGATATTTCTGATCCATGATGCATGTTGGCTTCAAACTATGGAATTAATTTCCTGAACGGAGGCGTGTCTCATGTACCCAGAGTAATACAACCTGCCTCACATTCAGGAAATCCATTTCATAGTTTGCAGCCAGCTACAGCATGAGGACTGAGTGAGCAGCGCCGTAGCTAACAGCTAGCCAACCTTTCATTGTAACATGTCCGCTGTGTGGAAGTATTTTACACTAAACACTGCAAAACAGCAATGTGCAATGTCTGCAGAGCCATAGTGCCACATTAAACCGCGGTCAAGTTAGTTTTACGTTGGACCTTCGAGCTCCGGGGTTTCAGCGGATGCTACTCTCGCTGAACCGAAACACAGGCATCCCGACCCGGCCAGCGGAGTCCAGTCCGACCTGCTCAGCCTGCCCGTTTTGGAGGAGGGGCAGGCTGAGAGCGGCTGACCGAAATCAGGCCGCCTGCCCCAGACTGAACAAGAAGGACACACCGCTGAAGCCACGGAGCTCAACTGTTTACAGAGAAGTTGCTAAACTTCATCGTAATTAATGACCAACTGCTACCAGCTTGATACTTGCAGCCAAGATATAGTTTACCCTCCAGGAGATATTTATCAGTACAACAGTAGACAATCATAAAAAAGCATATTAATTAAAAATTACAAGAAAACTGTATTAAAAAAACGAAACATAAACGGCTACATTACAAAGCAATGTAAAGTACTAAAAACAGGAACATGTCTGTGTTGGTTTATGCCATGAACTTAGCAGATATAAAGCTATTTAATATTTTATTCATTTATTCATTCATTTAAAAGAGACAAAATGAAACAAATTCATCAAAAAGAAAACACTGAATGAAAAGAGTGCAGAAAGAAGAAAAAAATGTGTATCACCCCCTTATTTAAAAGAATATATAAAATATCTATAAACAAACAATCACTTAAATTACTCACTTTAATATCCACTTTCGCTAGGAATAAAATAAAACGTTTTGTGCTAGCAGAAGTTAATTGTAACTTTGAAACTTATCCAACATTAATAAAACTTACTTCAAGCTGCCTTTTTGGACATGCATGCATATATGTGTACACATTGTACTTGAGAAGAGATTAATACAGCCTCATATAAAAATCAATAATTATTATGATATCGGAACTGGATCGTATCGGCCGATATCCAGATTTAAGTATCGATCGATGCCGTAACGCAAATACAGTAGTGGGCAGGCCAGCGAGGGGTCTGTGGGTCCTCCCTAAGAAATTTTTGAATAAAGTAGATGTGATTTCCTGTATTTTGGTTTATTTTAACGAGTTGTTAAACATCTATGTGCTTGTAAAAAAAAAAAGTACAGTACTTTTCGGCTTAAAAATTGCTCCGCCCTATATGTTGCATTAGTCCAATTATGTCCAATGAAGTGGAAATGTCCATAAACGTGTCGCACCTCCTTATACGTCGCATCTATTATGCGTCCCTGCTGACGTGTCGCGTATGTTACACGTCACCCAGAAATGTGGGCCGGTGTTTTGCCAAAAATGGATTGGCTGCGAAATGGCAGCAGGAGTGTGCACAGAAGGACTTTAACAAGATTAACACGGTAAAAACAATTATTTGTTTGCTGAAAATTATACCAAAGATGTGTCTGAGCTGAACTTTTCCTTAATAAATGCACGTAATGGTCAAATAAGCTGAATTATAAAAAATAGTTTAGCTACGTCGGTGCTACGAAGTGTGCACGCGCAACGAGTGGAGACTCTTCATTTCTTTAAAATAAACATCTACAAAAATATATTTGTTTGCTGACATTATAGTAAAAGTGCTTCTGAGCTGGACTTTTCCTTAATAAATGCACATAATGGTCAAATCAGCTGGATTTAAATTGTTTCGCTTAGACGGTCTTCCAAATGTGCGCGCGCTGCAAAAATAAATTATAAATAAATCAAATTTTAGCTCAAACATCTCCTAAAACTAATCAATTGTAAATGCCCATCCAGTGATTACTTTCTGTAAGTTTCATCAAAATCTGTCCTGTGGTTCTTGAGCTATTTTGCTAACAGTCAAACACTGAGCCAACATTAGTTCAGACCCCCAGAGAGCAGGAGGCTGTGCTGCTACAGAGTGAGTATGACCAGATGAGTCTGCTGTTGGACACATGAGCCAGCACTTTGGTGTGGACTTGTTCCTGTTTAAAGTGCTTTATAAATAAAATGGTATGGTATGGTATGAGCTGGGAACGGTCGGTGCACACTAGCAGCGGAAAGTGGTACTGCGCCCCTAGCGGCCAAAAGTGGTACTGCTCCATTTTTTTTGTCAGAATGAATGGAAACGGTCATATCTCAACAAAAAATTGGTCTAAAAATATGGGAAAAAATCCCTAAATATGTCGCTTTGCTGCATAAGTCGCAGGACATGAAAATTTGTTTTAAAAAACTGCGACTTATAGGCCGGAAAATACGGTATTGTCTTTTTTTATTTAAAAAAATTTTGCGGACCCCCAGGTGTCCAGGTACTCCTTTTTTGAGAACCACTGCTTTAAAGGACATGATCCAGCTTTGGACCCAAACGAGCATCAGAACCATCCTCGCCTCAGACCTCAGGTGTAGAGATGTTAACCCAGGATGTTTGTTTGCTCTGAATCACAACTCATACTTTTCTCCATCACGTGTAACACTGGGAAGGCTAATCAGTCTGATTTGTTGGATCGGTCTTTGAGGGTCAGGTAGGACTTGTTGTGTCTTTAGGTGTGCCTCCCAGTGATAACCAGAGTTACGCTGCTGCTATCAAAGCACAAATATCAGCTGCAATTAGAGATTATCACTTTACAAACACATTTCATCGTGGGTTTTTTTCTGCCATTCTTAAACACACCACATACTTTAGACACAAGGCCTGCAGCTCCACCAACAAATGACGCACAATCACAGCTGAGCTCCAGCTCATGCTGTTGTCTCTCACACACACTCACAGTAACGCCAAAGGCTTAACACACACTCCTCTCAGAGACACAGACCCCACAGATTAGCTGTGCAGTGGATAATAAATAGAGAGCCGCTGAATGTTTGTGTTGTGATTTTAAGTTTCGTCAGCTTTCTTTCTTTTCAGGAAAAGAAAGAAACACAATCGGTGTTGGAACAGAGGATGAAGACAGGTGTTTCTAAAGTTGCCCCTTTACCTTTGTTTTGAGAATAAAAGTTTAAAATAAGGACTTTATTAATGTTTTTAAAAGCATAAGTTAAAACAGCACTCTTTGTATTTACTCATTTAAAGTTGCAGACACTTTTAGTCTATTTTGTCCAGTTAGTGGTAATTTATTAAATCAAAGCTGGAAGTATTTGAGATGTTAGAAGTTGTTCAGTTGGACAGAAATCCACCCATATGGTTTTAACTGGGATCAGTTCTCTGACTTTGCTCACACAAAAACACTGGTTTTCTCAGAACTCGTTCTTATCCAAGTGTTTGTGTTTCTGGTTGTTTTAGATTCCTATCTGTTTTTTTAGCAAGTGAAGTATGTAAGGCTTTCATTTAGCGTTTTCTGCCTTGTCTCCGTGGTGATGTGATTTGTTTCAGCATCTCAAAGAGCCCATGGGCTGCTGTCACAGGCCTGTAACACTGTGTGTGTGTGTTGGTTTGTGTGTTTGACACATCTGTCTCTCATCTGACAAAATAAATCTGTCACACTGGTGGCTGATGACTTCACTGTCTTTTCTGCCAAGATAGCACAAAAAAATCATGAGGCCATAATATGTTTGTGTGATTCTGCCTACAGACCGGGTGTCCCTGCATTCTTAAGAAGTCTTAAGTTCATGTGTCTAAAATTAAAGTCTTAAAATGTACAAACCAGATTCCAAAAAAGTTGGTACACTAAACACATTGTGAATAAAAACTGAATGCAATGATGTGGTGGTGCCAATATCTAATATTTTATTCAGAATAGAACAGAAATCACAGATCAAAAGTTTAAACTGAGAGAATGTATCATTTTAAGGGAAAAATTTGTTGTTTCAAAATTTCATGGCGTCAACACAGCCCAAAAAGTTGGGACAAGTCCATTTTTACCACTGTGTGGGCGGCATCCCCCCTTCTTCTTACAACACTCATCAGACGTCTGGGGACAGAGGAGACCAGTTTCTCAAGTTTAGAAATAGGAATGTTCTCTCATTCATGTCTAATACAGGCCTCTAACTGTTCAATCGTCTTGGGCCTTCTTTGTCGCACCTTCCTCTTTATGATGCACCAAATGTTCTCTATAGGTGAAAGATCTGGACTGCAGGCTGGACATTTCAGTACCGGATCCTTCTCCTACGTAGCCATGATGTTGTGATTGCTGCAGAATGTGGTCTGGCATTATCTTGTTGAAAAATGCAGGGTCTTCCCTGAAAGAGATGACGAGTCTAGATGGGAGCATATGTTGTTCTAGAACCTGAACATAGTTCTCTGCATTAATGGTGCCTTTCCAGACATGCAAGCTGCCCATGCCACAAGCGCTCATGCAACCCCATACCATCAGTGATGCAGGCTTCTGAACGGAGCGTTGATAACAACTTGGGCTATCCTTGTCCTCTCTGGTCCGGATGACATGGCGTCCCAGTGTTCCATAAAGAACTTCAAATCGTGACTCATCTGACCACAGAACAGTCTTCCATTTTGCCACACTCCATTTTAAATGACCCCTGGCCCAGTGCAAACGTCTGAGCTTGTGGAGCTTGCTTAGAAATGGCTTCCTCTTTGCACTGTAGAGTTTCAGCTGGCAACGGCGGATGGCACGGTGGATTGTGTTCACTGACAATGCTTTCTGGAAGTATTCCTGAGCCCATTCTGTTATTTCCTTGACAGTGGCATTCCTGTTTGAGGTGCAGTGACGTTTAAAGGTATTGTGACATGATGTTGGAAATTTGCATATTTGTCAGAACATATATATCTTATATCATTGAGCTCTGTTCGTTTTTGCAAAATAAATTATAAATATATTAAAATTTTATTCCAAGTTATGGTAGTTTTTTTCTCTGGGATACGCCCCTAAAAATCTGCGCATTTCCGCAAAACGTCATCTTGACGTGACAACGGGAAGGCACGCTCCAACGTGCATTTAAATAATAATGGCGGAGCATGTCCGATCGCGTCTGAGATATATCATTTTAAGACAGTAAATCTTCCAAAACTCTCATTAATAAACACTCCCTGAATAAAAAGAAATTACAGATGTTACCTGATCGCGCAGACATAATTTAAAAATACATACATAGCTACGTGTTTGCTCCGGGCTCTCGGCTAATGTTTCTTAGCAGCTATCTTGGCTAACAGAGTCCCTGACACCGGTCACGTCTGAGATATATCATTTTAAGACAGTAAATCTTCCAAAACTCTCATTAATAAACACTCCCTGAATAAAAAGAAATTACAGATGTTACCTGATCGCGCAGACATAATTTAAAAATACATACATAGCTACGTGTTTGCTCCGGGCTCTCGGCTAATGTTTCTTAGCAGCTATCTTGGCTAACAGAGTCCCTGACACCGGTCACGTCTGAGATATATCATTGTAAGACAGTAAATCTTCCAAAACTCTCATTAAGTCAAAGTCAAAAGTCAAAGTCAACTTTATTGTCAGATCTGCAATATGTACTGTACAGGACATACACAGGACCGAAATTGCGTTTCTCTCAGTCCCTCGGTGCAACAGTAAACATCTAAACATTGAAACACTGAAACATATAATAATAGACATAAGCATAAAATAGTAAAACTAACACTGTCCTGAGTTTTTTTTGCATAGCGGTGCAAGAGCATGAAAATCCACACCAACTCTAAAACTAAAACATTAAACATTTAATGAACATAATACTGTCCTGAGTTTTTGCATACTAGCACAAAAAAAGAGTATAAAAAGTATAACTAAAATAAACTAAAGGTTTCTAGCATTGACATTTGCAAAGTGGCAAAGCAGCGTATGAGTCAATGTACACAGTATATGTATGAGGTAGTAGTTGATGTTGTTATAGAGGCAAAAAGTGGCATATGCAGTAAGGCACATTGGGCATCCCTAAATAAGACCGTTCAGAGCACACTGTATATGTAAACCCTCCCCGAATAAAAAGAAACTACAGATGTTACCGGATCGCGCGGACATAATTTAAAAATACATACATAGCTACGTGTTTGCTCCGGGCTCTCGGCTAATGTTTCTTAGAAGCTATCTTGGCTAACAGAGTCCCTGACACCGGTCACGTCTGAGATATATCATTGTAAGACAGTAAATCTTCCAAAACTCTCATTAATAAACCCTCCCCGAATAAAAAGAAACTACAGATGTTACCTGATCGCGCTGACATAATTTAAAAATACATACATAGCAACGTGGCCTGTATCTCGGCTAGTGTGTTAGCTGCTATCTCGGCTTATTCACTGTCGCGTCAGCGATATATCATTTTAAGACGGTAAATCATCCAAAACTCTCATTAATAATGTGTGCTACTGATTCGGCTAGCTTGTTAGCAGCGAACATATAGAATTTGCCGTGATAATTGGCTTTATACACTCACAGTGTATAAAGTAAAACAACATGAACTCACGTAAAATATATAGTTTATAATCTAAAACACTACACACCTCCGATTATGTTTACACAAAGACTTACTCATCTCCTGGACAGTCTTCCGATGGTCCCTGCGTTGTTTCGACATGGTAGCTCCTGTGGGACTTTCTTCTTGTAGTGGGCATGACCGTGCCCGCTCTGATACACCTTTGTATTTTTGAACTGTTTCAGTGATGACCTTTACTGACCTCTCAGTAAAACAAGATATTTACTGCAAATTATTCCATTAGTTGTAATCTGAGAACATAGTCACCAAAAGAGACTATTGGCTTCTTTAATTTTATTCTAATGTAATCAAAAGAATAACATTTTGTCATTCTCATGATGTACTAATATGCTATGTTATTCTTTAATGTGAAGCCTTACTGTGTTACTTGACCAAATGAAAGTGTCTACTCAAAAGATCTATGACAAAGTTGAATAATGTGTCAAATTGACTTGCTCAGAAGTTGTTTTTGTTGAGTTCAGCTAAAACTCTCGCTAGCGTCGAGATGTCTCCTCTCTTTCAGACACTTTTCCAAAACATTCCTCTTTGTTATCTAAGCAGACTTGCTGTCAACCTTGAGTTTTCACTTCACGTTTTCACACTCCTCTTGGCCCACGGACCAATGAGGAAACTGTGTTCTAATCTCAACATTTTTGAGTAAAAGCGTTTGCTTCCGTGAACGCTTCAGAGTTTGAATGGACAGAGACCTGGAAGCTCTCTGCCTTGTCAACTGATTTAAGTTTGGTCAAGAGCAAAAGACCAACTTATCAGTGGAACTGATGGACGTCTCCATCCAGTTCACCGAGCAAAAGCTCTCTATGACTTTCTTGAGGAAAGCTTTATTTTGAAACTAACCCAGAAGCTGCTACTATCTTTGACGAAGAAGGCAGGCGTCACGACACGTGAATCCATGAACACACCGAGGTACACCGGACTTCATAGGCCCAGAACCTGTGAGGCTCAGACTGCTCCTGCAACTACCAACCGAGACTGAACGTCAACAGGTACAGAGTTGCGGATGTTTCTTGGATCGTGCTGTGAAGTCGAGCTGGTTCTCGTACGGAGGAGTGTCATTTCTGGTTAAACTCAAGATAAATAACTTCCTCTCTTAACCTCTCCAACCTCTTCCTATCCCTCTCAATCTATCTGGTAACTATATTTAAGCTAAAGAGCCACAGACTAAGTATAATGACATCCTGTATTTATGTCTGTTGTGTTACAATTTAAATGTGCTGACGTATTAAATTGCAAGAAAGTGAAATCATGTCAATCAAGTGTAATGGTGTTAATTTAGTTGATTTATTTTAAATAAATGGTAGTGTCTTTGACATACCAAACTAAGTTAACGTCTCTGTCACTTAATGGCTTTATTTATTTATCCATCATAAAGATCACAGAAATATTGGGTAAACTGAAAAAGAAAAGAATCCGTGAAATTACTATTCAATCTGAATAAGTAATTAATTAAGGATAAAGAGGTCAGCTTAATACTGACCCCCCCTAAAATCCTTTACATCTGGGTGGCACCGTATGTGTTTAAAGACACAATATGGTGGTTACCCTGATGTTTGCTTCAGGAGAAATTATCCAACATGTAGGGAGAAATGATTCAACATGTAGGGAGAAATGATTCAACATGTAGGGAGAAATGATCCAACATGTAGGGAGAACTGATTCAACATGTAGGGAGAACTGATTCAACATGTAGGGAGAACTGATTCAACATGTAGGGAGAACTGATTCAACATGTAGGGAGAAATGATTCAACATGTAGGGAGAACTGATTCAACATGTAGGGAGAAATGATTCAACATGTAGGGAGAAATGATTCAACATGTAGGGAGAAATGATTCAACATGTAGGGAGAAATGATTCAACATGTAGGGAGAACTGATTCAACATGTAGGGAGAACTGATTCAACATGTAGGGAGAACTGATTCAACATGTAGGGAGAACTGATTCAACATGTAGGGAGAAATGATTCAACATGTAGGGAGAACTGATTCAACATGTAGGGAGAAATGATTCAACATGTAGGGAGAAATGATTCAACATGTAGGGAGAACTGATTCAACATGTAGGGAGAAATGATTCAACATGTAGGGAGAACTGATTCAACATGTAGGGAGAACTGATTCAACATGTAGGGAGAAATGATTCAACATGTAGGGAGAACTGATTCAACATGTAGGGAGAACTGATTCAACATGTAGGGAGAAATGATTCAACATGTAGGGAGAACTGATTCAACATGTAGGGAGAACTGATTCAACATGTAGGGAGAAATGATTCAACATGTAGGGAGAAATGATTCAACATGTAGGGAGAAATGATTCAACATGTAGGGAGAACTGATTCAACATGTAGGGAGAACTGATTCAACATGTAGGGAGAAATGATTCAACATGTAGGGAGAAATGATTCAACATGTAGGGAGAAATGATTCAACATGTAGGGAGAAATGATTCAACATGTAGGGAGAACTGATTCAACATGTAGGGAGAACTGATTCAACATGTAGGGAGAAATGATTCAACATGTAGGGAGAACTGATTCAACATGTAGGGAGAAATGATTCAACATGTAGGGAGAAATGATTCAACATGTAGGGAGAACTGATTCAACATGTAGGGAGAAATGATTCAACATGTAGGGAGAACTGATTCAACATGTAGGGAGAACTGATTCAACATGTAGGGAGAAATGATTCAACATGTAGGGAGAACTGATTCAACATGTAGGGAGAAATGATTCAACATGTAGGGAGAACTGATTCAACATGTAGGGAGAACTGATTCAACATGTAGGGAGAAATGATTCAACATGTAGGGAGAACTGATTCAACATGTAGGGAGAAATGATTCAACATGTAGGGAGAAATGATTCAACATGTAGGGAGAACTGATTCAACATGTAGGGAGAACTGATTCAACATGTAGGGAGAAATGATTCAACATGTAGGGAGAACTGATTCAACATGTAGGGAGAAATGATTCAACATGTAGGGAGAAATGATTCAACATGTAGGGAGAACTGATTCAACATGTAGGGAGAAATGATTCAACATGTAGGGAGAACTGATTCAACATGTAGGGAGAACTGATTCAACATGTAGGGAGAAATGATTCAACATGTAGGGAGAACTGATTCAACATGTAGGGAGAAATGATTCAACATGTAGGGAGAAATGATTCAACATGTAGGGAGAACTGATTCAACATGTAGGGAGAAATGATTCAACATGTAGGGAGAAATGATTCAACATGTAGGGAGAACTGATTCAACATGTAGGGAGAAATGATTCAACATGTAGGGAGAACTGATTCAACATGTAGGGAGAACTGATTCAACATGTAGGGAGAAATGATTCAACATGTAGGGAGAAATGATTCAACATGTAGGGAGAAATGATTCAACATGTAGGGAGAAATGATTCAACATGTAGGGAGAACTGATTCAACATGTAGGGAGAACTGATTCAACATGTAGGGAGAAATGATTCAACATGTAGGGAGAACTGATTCAACATGTAGGGAGAAATGATTCAACATGTAGGGAGAAATGATTCAACATGTAGGGAGAACTGATTCAACATGTAGGGAGAAATGATTCAACATGTAGGGAGAAATGATTCAACATGTAGGGAGAACTGATTCAACATGTAGGGAGAAATGATTCAACATGTAGGGAGAAATGATTCAACATGTAGGGAGAACTGATTCAACATGTAGGGAGAAATGATTCAACATGTAGGGAGAACTGATTCAACATGTAGGGAGAACTGATTCAACATGTAGGGAGAAATGATTCAACATGTAGGGAGAACTGATTCAACATGTAGGGAGAAATGATTCAACATGTAGGGAGAACTGATTCAACATGTAGGGAGAACTGATTCAACATGTAGGGAGAAATGATTCAACATGTAGGGAGAAATGATTCAACATGTAGGGAGAACTGATTCAACATGTAGGGAGAAATGATTCAACATGTAGGGAGAAATGATTCAACATGTAGGGAGAACTGATTCAACATGTAGGGAGAAATGATTCAACATGTAGGGAGAACTGATTCAACATGTAGGGAGAAATGATTCAACATGTAGGGAGAAATGATTCAACATGTAGGGAGAACTGATTCAACATGTAGGGAGAAATGATTCAACATGTAGGGAGAAATGATTCAACATGTAGGGAGAACTGATTCAACATGTAGGGAGAACTGATTCAACATGTAGGGAGAACTGATTCAACATGTAGGGAGAACTGATTCAACATGTAGGGAGAACTGATTCAACATGTAGGGAGAACTGATTCAACATGTAGGGAGAAATGATTCAACATGTAGGGAGAACTGATTCAACATGTAGGGAGAACTGATCCAACATGTAGGGAGAACTGATCCAACATGTAGGGAGAACTGATTCAACATGTAGGGAGAACTGATTCAACATGTAGGGAGAACTGATCCAACATGTAGGGAGAACTGATCCAACATGTAGGGAGAACTGATTCAACATGTAGGGAGAACTGATTCAACAGCAGAGCGTCTCCTGCAGAAGGTCTGATGAATCACGTGTCTCCTCAGGAACGCATCGTTTTTCTCCACACCATGATGCCGTCCATCAGTGTCACTCCGGCGTTCCTGCTGCTGGCTCTCCTCCACCTCACCGCATCACTTCCTGTCAGGTAACCTCACTGAGGAACGACTCCACGCCCCTCTGATGTTTGTTTGTTTGTTTGCACAGAAAGAAACAACACACATAAAAGAAAAGTAAAGAAGAAAACAAAA
>JBBPBX010095475.1:0-13197 GCA_038048925.1 Garcialebias charrua | reverse complement strand
GTACGTTTTTTGGCATGTAACTACTCGCACAGTTTTGGTGCGATTTCAACAATTCATATATCAAAATGTTCAGCTCATTTAGGACAATCCGGCTATGACTTTTGGTAATGCTGCAACTTTAGCTTTTTGAGATATTCAGCCTTTTCGGCCATCTTTTTCCCATTGAAAATGAATGGAGCTAAAATGAAATGGCCGTTTGGGAGCTTTATCATATCCTAAATCTTACCAAATTTGGCAGACTCATCACTCAGACATGGGGGAGTAAAAAATGATCAAAACCTCATGTTTTCATATATGATGAAGGGGCGTGGCCTGGCCTCAAAGTTAGGTATCTCGCCATGAAAAACGAAACACTAATAGCACCTACACGAAAACTGTCTAATACATCAAACCTTCAGTGATTGACCCACAACCAGTCCCCTGCAATACTGAATGGTCAAATCATGACATTAATTAAGCCACGCCCCCTCACAACAGGAAGTGTACAGTTGTACATTGAACGTCCCGATCGGACACCTGTTACCTAATCAGCGTGACGGTCTGTCCAGTGACCAAAGACATGTTGCTGTAACAAGCTTTCCAACACTGACCGTTTTGGGTGGAGCATGTGGGCGTGGCAATATGGCGAATCAGACGTAACGCCATCACAAACGAAACACTAATAGCACCTACACGAAAACTGTCTAATACATCAAACCTTCAGTGATATACCCACATCCGGTCCCCTGCAATACTGACTGGTCAAATCATGACAATAATTAAGCCACGCCCCCTCACAACAGGAAGTGTACAGTTGTACATTGAACGTCCGGATTGGACACCTGTTACCTAATCAGCGTGACGGTCTGTCCAGTGACCAAAGACATAGTGTTGTAACAAGCTTTCCAACAATGACTGTTTTGGGTGGAGCATGTGGGCGTGGCGATGTGGCGAATCAGACGTAACGCCGTCACAATACGTTTGGCCTTTGGGGAGCTTTATCATATCCCAAAACTCACCAAATTTGGCAGACTCGTCAGGACTGGTGAAAAATTACATATTTTGGGGGCGTGGCCAAAATTGCAACAGAAACGGCTCAAGAGCGCCACCTAGAATATTTCAAACTACCCTCCGCATTGGCCTTAGTTTCACGTAGGATCATGAAATTTGGTACACTTGTCCAATTCACAAAGACGTACAGAAAACCCTCTGGCATCAACATTGTACGATAAATGGGAAGGCGGCCATTTTGGAATGTGGACCAAATTGGGTGCATACATTGGGTGCCGAACGGGTACGGGAAAGGCACGAGAGTGTTTCAGGGTGGACTAGCTCGACTTCCCGCGGTCGCCACGAGAAGGGCGGAGCGGCGCTAAGGCATTCACACGTGCATTTTCGTAGGAAATGCAAATTTTCTAGTTGTGTGAATGCCAACAAGGCATTCACACTATAGAGATTGTGTTTATATTTATTATTATTATTATCTACAGTTTATAGATGTTACTATCTTCATTCCGTACGTTTTTTGGCATGTAACTACTCGCACAGTTTTGGTGCGATTTCAACAATTCATTCCGTACGTTTTTTGGCATGTAACTACTCGCACAGTTTTGGTGCGATTTCAACAATTCATATATCAAAATGTTCAGCTCATTTAGGACAATCCGGCTATGACTTTTGGTAATGCTGCAACTTTAGCTTTTTGAGATATTCAGCCTTTTCGGCCATCTTTTTCCCATTGAAAATGAATGGAGCTAAAATGAAATGGCCGTTTGGGGGCTTTATTATATCCTAAATCTCACCAAATTTGGCAGACTCATCACTCAGACATGCAGGAGTAACAAATGATCAAAACCTCATGTTTTCATATATGATGAAGGGGCGTGGCCTGGCCTCAAAGTTAGGTATCTCGCCATGAAAAACGAAACACTAATAGCACCTACACGAAAACTGTCTAATACATCAAACCTTCAGTGATTGACCCACAACCAGTCCCCTGCAATACTGAATGGTCAAATCATGACATTAATTAAGCCACGCCCCCTCACAACAGGAAGTGTACAGTTGTACATTGAACGTCCCGATCGGACACCTGTTACCTAATCAGCGTGACGGTCTGTCCAGTGACCAAAGACATGTTGCTGTAACAAGCTTTCCAACACTGACCGTTTTGGGTGGAGCATGTGGGCGTGGCAATATGGCGAATCAGACGTAACGCCATCACAAACGAAACACTAATAGCACCTACACGAAAACTGTCTAATACATCAAACCTTCAGTGATATACCCACATCCGGTCCCCTGCAATACTGACTGGTCAAATCATGACAATAATTAAGCCACGCCCCCTCACAACAGGAAGTGTACAGTTGTACATTGAACGTCCGGATTGGACACCTGTTACCTAATCAGCGTGACGGTCTGTCCAGTGACCAAAGACATAGTGTTGTAACAAGCTTTCCAACAATGACTGTTTTGGGTGGAGCATGTGGGCGTGGCGATGTGGCGAATCAGACGTAACGCCGTCACAATACGTTTGGCCTTTGGGGAGCTTTATCATATCCCAAAACTCACCAAATTTGGCAGACTCGTCAGGACTGGTGAAAAATTACATATTTTGGGGGCGTGGCCAAAATTGCAACAGAAACGGCTCAAGAGCGCCACCTAGAATATTTCAAACTACCCTCCGCATTGGCCTTAGTTTCACGTAGGATCATGAAATTTGGTACACCTCCCCGATTCACCAAGGCGCACAGAAAACCCTCTGGCACCAACGTTGTACGATGAAAGGAAAGGCGACATTTTCGGCCATTTTTATCCCATTGAAAATGAATGGAGCTAAAATGAAATAGCATTTTGGGGGCTTTTTCATATCCCAAAACTCACCAAAATTGGCAGACTCATCAGGACTGGTGAACGATTACATATTTTGGGGGCGTGGCCAAAATTGCAACAGAAACGGCTCAAGAGCGCCACCTAGAAAATTTCAAACTACCCTTCGCATTGGCCTTAGTTTCACGTAGGATCATGAAATTTGGTACGCTTGTCCAATTCACAAAGACGCACAGAAAACCCTCTGGCATCAACGTTGTACGATAAATGGGAAGGCGGCCATTTTGGAATGTGGACCAAATCGGGTGCGCGCATTGGGTGCCGAACGGGTACGGGAAAGGCACGAGAGCGTTTCGGGGTGGACCAGCTGGACTTCCCGCGGTCGCCGCGAGAAGGGCGGAGCGGCGCTAAGGCATTCACACGTGCATTTTCGTAGGAAATGCGGTTTTTCTAGTTGTGTGAATGCCAACAAGGCATTCACACTATAGAGATTGTGTTTATATTTATTATTTATAGATGTTACTATCTTCATTCCGTACGTTTTTTGGCATGTAACTACTCGCACAGTTTTGGTGCGATTTCAACAATTCATATATCAAAATGTTCAGCTCGTTTAGGACAATCCGGCTATGACTTTTGGTAATGCTGCAACTTTAGCTTTTTGAGTTATTTAGCCTTTTCGGCCATTTTTTTCCCATTGAAAATGAATGGAGCTAAAATGAAATGGCCTTTTGGGGGCTTTATCATATCCTAAATCTTACCAAATTTGGCAGACTCATCACTCAGACATGGGGGAGTAAAAAATGATCAAAACCTCACGTTTTCATATATGCTGAAGGGGCGTGGCCTGGCCTCAAAATTAGGCATCTCGCCATGAAAAACGAAACACTAATAGCACCTACACGAAAACCGTCTAATACATCAAACCTTCAGTGATTGACCCACAACCGGTCCCTTCAATACTGAATGGTCAAATCATGACATTAATTAAGCCACGCCCCCTCACAACAGGAAGTGTACAGTTATACATTGAACGTCCCGATCGGACACCTGTTACCTAATCAGCGTGACGGTCTGTCCAGTGACCAAAGACATGTTGCTGTAACAGCTTTCCAACACTGACCGTTTTGGGTGGAGCTTGTGGGCGTGGCTACGTGGCGAATCAGACGTAACGCCGTCACAAACGAAACACTAATAGCACCTACACGAAAACAGTCTAATACATCAAACCTTCAATGATTGACCCACATCCGGTCCCCTGCAATACTGAATGGTCAAATCATGACAATAATTAAGCCACGCCCCCTCACAACAGGAAGTGTACAGTTGTACATTGAATGTCCCGATCGGACACCTGTTACCTAATCAGCGTGACGGTCTGTCCAGTGACCAAAGACATGTTGCTGTAACATGTTTTCCAACACTGACCGTTTTGGGTGGAGCATGTGGGCGTGGCGATGTGGCGAATCAGACGTAACGCCGTCACAATACGTTTGGCCTTTTGGGGGCTTTATCATATCCCAAAACTCACCAAATTTGACAGACTCGTCAGGACTGGTGAAAAATTACATATTTTGCGGACATGGCCAAAATTGCAAAAGAAACAGCTCAAGAGCGCCACCTAGAATATTTCAAACTACCCTCCGCATTGGCCTTAGTTTCACGTAGGATCATGAAATTTGGTACGCTTGTCCAGTTCACCAAGACGCACAGAAAACCCTCTGGCGTCAACGTTGTACGATAAATGGGAAGGCGGCCATTTTGGAATGTGGACCAAATTGGGTGCGTGCATTGGGTGCCGAACGGGTACGGGAAAGGCACGAGAGTGTTTCAGGGTGGACCAGCTGGACTTCCCGCGGTCGCCACGAGAAAGGCGGAGCGGCGCTAAGGCATTCACACGTGCATTTTCGCAGGAAATGCGGTTTTTCTAGTTATTATTATTGTGTGAATGCCAACAAGGCATTCACACTATAGAGATTGTGTTTATATTTATAGTTACTATCTTCATTCCGTACGTTTTTTGGCATGTAACTACTCGTACAGTTTTGGTGCGATTTCAACAATTCATATATCAAAATGTTCAGCTCATTTAGGACAATCCGGCTATGACTTTTGGTAATGCTGCAACTTTAGCTTTTTGAGATATTCAGCCTTTTCGGCCATCTTTTTCCCATTGAAAATGAATGGAGCTAAAATGAAATGGCCTTTTGGAGGATTTATCATATCCTAAATCTCACCAAATTTGGCAGACTCATCACTCAGACATGGGGGAGTAAAAAATTATCAAAACCTCACGTTTTCATATATGCTGAAGGGGCGTGGCCTGGCCTCAAAGTTAGGTATCTCGCCATGAAAAACGAAACACTAATAGCACCTACACGAAAACCGTCTAATACATCAAACCTTCAGTGATTGACCCACAACCGGTCCCCTACAATACTGAATGGTCAAATCATGACATTAATTAAGCCACGCCCCCTCACAACAGGAAGTGTACAGTTATACATTGAACGTCCCGATCGGACACCTGTTACCTAATCAGCGGGACGGTCTGTCCAGTGACCGAAGACATGTTGCTGTAACAAGCTTTCCAACACTGACCGTTTTGGGTGGAGCATGTGGGCGTGGCGATGTGGCGAATCAGCCGTCACGCCGTCACAAACGAAACACTAATAGCACCTACACGAAAACAGTCTAATACATCAAACCTTCAGTGATTGACCCACATCCGGTCCCCTGCAATACTGAATGGTCAAATCATGACAATAATTAAGCCACGCCCCCTCACAACAGGAAGTGTACAGTTGTACATTGAACATCCCGATCGGACACCTGTTACCTAATCAGCGTGACGGTCTGTCCAGTGACCGAAGACATGTTGCTGTAACAAGCTTTCCACGACTGGTTGTTTTGGGTGGAGCATGTGGGCGTGGCGATGTGGCGAATCAGACGTAACGCCGTCACAATACGTTTGGCCTTTTGGGAGCTTTATCATATCCCAAAACTCACCAAATTTGGCAGACTCGTCAGGACTGGTGAAAAATTACATATTTTGGGGGCGTGGCCAAAATTGCAACAGAAAGGGCTCAAGAGCGCCACCTAGAATATTTCAAACTACCCTCCGCATTGGCCTTAGTTTCACGTAGGATCATGAAATTTGGTACACTTGTCCAATTCACCAAGACGCACAGAAAACCCTCAGGCGTCAACGTTGTACGATAAATGGGAAGGTGGCCATTTTGGAATGTGGACCAAATCGAGTGCACGCACTGGGTGCCGAACGGGTACGGGAAAGGCACGAGAGTGTTTCGGGGTGGACCAGCTCGACTTCCCGCGGTCGCCGCGAGAAGGGCGGAGCGGCGCTAAGGCATTCACACGTGCATTTTCGTAGGAAATGCGGTTTTTCTAGTTATTATTATTATCTACAGTTTATAGATGTTACTATCTTCACTCCGTACGTTTTTTGGCATGTAACTACTCGCACAGTTTTGGTGCGATTTCAACAATTCATATATCAAAATGTTCAGCTCATTTAGGACAATCCGGCTATGACTTTTGGTAATGCTGCAACTTTAGCTTTTTGAGATATTCAGCCTTTTCGGCCATCTTTTTCCCATTGAAAATGAATGGAGCTAAAATGAAATGGCCGTTTGGGGGCTTTATTATATCCTAAATCTCACCAAATTTGGCAGACTCATCACTCAGACATGCAGGAGTAACAAATGATCAAAACCTCATGTTTTCATATATGATGAAGGGGCGTGGCCTGGCCTCAAAGTTAGGTATCTCGCCATGAAAAACGAAACACTAATAGCACCTACACGAAAACTGTCTAATACATCAAACCTTCAGTGATTGACCCACAACCAGTCCCCTGCAATACTGAATGGTCAAATCATGACATTAATTAAGCCACGCCCCCTCACAACAGGAAGTGTACAGTTGTACATTGAACGTCCCGATCGGACACCTGTTACCTAATCAGCGTGACGGTCTGTCCAGTGACCAAAGACATGTTGCTGTAACAAGCTTTCCAACACTGACCGTTTTGGGTGGAGCATGTGGGCGTGGCAATATGGCGAATCAGACGTAACGCCATCACAAACGAAACACTAATAGCACCTACACGAAAACTGTCTAATACATCAAACCTTCAGTGATATACCCACATCCGGTCCCCTGCAATACTGACTGGTCAAATCATGACAATAACTAAGCCACGCCCCCTCACAACAGGAAGTGTACAGTTGTACATTGAACGTCCGGATTGGACACCTGTTACCTAATCAGCGTGACGGTCTGTCCAGTGACCAAAGACATAGTGTTGTAACAAGCTTTCCAACAATGACTGTTTTGGGTGGAGCATGTGGGCGTGGCGATGTGGCGAATCAGACGTAACGCCGTCACAATACGTTTGGCCTTTGGGGAGCTTTATCATATCCCAAAACTCACCAAATTTGGCAGACTCGTCAGGACTGGTGAAAAATTACATATTTTGGGGGCGTGGCCAAAATTGCAACAGAAACGGCTCAAGAGCGCCACCTAGAATATTTCAAACTACCCTCCGCATTGGCCTTAGTTTCACGTAGGATCATGAAATTTGGTACACCTCCCCGATTCACCAAGGCGCACAGAAAACCCTCTGGCACCAACGTTGTACGATGAAAGGAAAGGCGACATTTTCGGCCATTTTTATCCCATTGAAAATGAATGGAGCTAAAATGAAATAGCATTTTGGGGGCTTTTTCATATCCCAAAACTCACCAAAATTGGCAGACTCATCAGGACTGGTGAACGATTACATATTTTGGGGGCGTGGCCAAAATTTCAAAAGAAACGGCTCAAGAGCGCCACCTAGAAAATTTCAAACTACCCTCCGCATTGGCCTTAGTTTCACGTAGGATCATGAAATTTGGTACACTTGTCCAATTCCCCAAGACGCACAGAAAACCCTCTGGCGTCAACGTTGTACGATAAATGGGAAGGCGGCCATTTTGGAATGTGGACCAAATTGGGTGCGCGCGTTAGGTGCCGAACGGGTACGGGAAAGGCACGCGAGTGTTTCAGGGTGGACCAGCTGGACTTCCCGCGGTCGTCGCGAGAAGGGCGGAGCGGCGCTAAGGCATTCACACGTGCATTTTCGTAGGAAATGCGGTTTTTCTAGCCAACAAGGCATTCACACTATAGAGATTGTGTTTATATTTGTGTGAATGCCAACAAGGCATTCACACTATAGAGATTGTGTTTATATTTATTCTCGTATGTTACTATCTTCCGTCCGTACGTTTTTTGGCACGCTACTCCTCCTAGAGTATTTGTGCCATTTCAACGATTCATATATCAAAATGTTCAGCTCGTTCAGGACAATCCAGCTATGACTTTTGGTAATGCTGCAAGTTGCGCTTTTTGAAATATTAAGCCTTTTCGGCCATTTTTTTCCCATTGAAAATGAATGGAGCTAAAATGAAATGGTCTTTTGGGGGCTTTATCATACCCTAAAACTCACCAAATTTGGCAGACTCATCACTCAGACATGCAGGAGTAACAAATGATCAAAACCTCGCATTTTCATATATGCTGAAGGGGCGTGGCCTGGCCTCAAAGTTAGGCATCTCGCCATGAAAAACGAAACACTAATAGCACCTACACGAAAACCGTCTAATACATCAAACCTTCAGTGATTGACCCACAACCACTCCCCTGCAATACTGAATGGTCAAATCATGACATTAATTAAGCCACGCCCCCTCACAACAGGAAGTGTACAGTTATACATTGAACGTCCCGATCGGACACCTGTTACCTAATCAGCGGGACGGTCTGTCCAGTGACCGAAGACATGTTGCTGTAACAAGCTTTCCAACACTGACCGTTTTGGGTGGAGCATGTGGGCGTGGCGATGTGGCGAATCAGCCGTCACGCCGTCACAAACGAAACACTAATAGCACCTACACGAAAACAGTCTAATACATCAAACCTTCAGTGATTGACCCACATCCGGTCCCCTGCAATACTGAATGGTCAAATCATGACAATAATTAAGCCACGCCCCCTCACAACAGGAAGTGTACAGTTGTACATTGAACGTCCCGATCGGACACCTGTTACCTAATCAGCGGGACGGTCTGTCCAGTGACCGAAGACATGTTGCTGTAACAAGCTTTCCAACACTGACCGTTTTGGGTGGAGCATGTGGGCGTGGCGATGTGGCGAATCAGCCGTCACGCCGTCACAAACGAAACACTAATAGCACCTACACGAAAACAGTCTAATACATCAAACCTTCAGTGATTGACCCACATCCGGTCCCCTGCAATACTGAATGGTCAAATCATGACAATAATTAAGCCACGCCCCCTCACAACAGGAAGTGTACAGTTGTACATTGAACATCCCGATCGGACACCTGTTACCTAATCAGCGTGACGGTCTGTCCAGTGACCGAAGACATGTTGCTGTAACAAGCTTTCCACGACTGGTTGTTTTGGGTGGAGCATGTGGGCGTGGCGATGTGGCGAATCAGACGTAACGCCGTCACAATACGTTTGGCCTTTTGGGAGCTTTATCATATCCCAAAACTCACCAAATTTGGCAGACTCGTCAGGACTGGTGAACAATTACATATTTTGGGGGCGTGACCAAAATTGCAAAAGAAACGGCTCAAGAGCGCCACCATCTTTCGTCCGTACGTTTTTTGGCACGCTACTCCTCCTAGAGTATTTGTGCCATTTCAACGATTCATATATCAAAATGTTCAGCTCGTTCAGGACAATCCAGCTATGACTTTTGGTAATGCTGCAAGTTGCGCTTTTTGAAATATTAAGCCTTTTCGGCCATTTTTTTCCCATTGAAAATGAATGGAGCTAAAATGAAATGGTCTTTTGGGGGCTTTATCATACCCTAAAACTCACCAAATTTGGCAGACTCATCACTCAGACATGCAGGAGTAACAAATGATCAAAACCTCGCATTTTCATATATGCTGAAGGGGCGTGGCCTGGCCTCAAAGTTAGGCATCTCGCCATGAAAAACGAAACACTAATAGCACCTACACGAAAACCGTCTAATACATCAAACCTTCAGTGATTGACCCACAACCACTCCCCTGCAATACTGAATGGTCAAATCATGACATTAATTAAGCCACGCCCCCTCACAACAGGAAGTGTACAGTTATACATTGAACGTCCCGATCGGACACCTGTTACCTAATCAGCGGGACGGTCTGTCCAGTGACCGAAGACATGTTGCTGTAACAAGCTTTCCAACACTGACCGTTTTGGGTGGAGCATGTGGGCGTGGCGATGTGGCGAATCAGCCGTCACGCCGTCACAAACGAAACACTAATAGCACCTACACGAAAACAGTCTAATACATCAAACCTTCAGTGATTGACCCACATCCGGTCCCCTGCAATACTGAATGGTCAAATCATGACATTAATTAAGCCACGCCCCCTCACAACAGGAAGTGTACAGTTATACATTGAACGTCCCGATCGGACACCTGTTACCTAATCAGCGGGACGGTCTGTCCAGTGACCGAAGACATGTTGCTGTAACAAGCTTTCCAACACTGACCGTTTTGGGTGGAGCATGTGGGCGTGGCGATGTGGCGAATCAGCCGTCACGCCGTCACAAACGAAACACTAATAGCACCTACACGAAAACAGTCTAATACATCAAACCTTCAGTGATTGACCCACATCCGGTCCCCTGCAATACTGAATGGTCAAATCATGACAATAATTAAGCCACGCCCCCTCACAACAGGAAGTGTACAGTTGTACATTGAACATCCCGATCGGACACCTGTTACCTAATCAGCGTGACGGTCTGTCCAGTGACCGAAGACATGTTGCTGTAACAAGCTTTCCACGACTGGTTGTTTTGGGTGGAGCATGTGGGCGTGGCGATGTGGCGAATCAGACGTAACGCCGTCACAATACGTTTGGCCTTTTGGGAGCTTTATCATATCCCAAAACTCACCAAATTTGGCAGACTCGTCAGGACTGGTGAACAATTACATATTTTGGGGGCGTGACCAAAATTGCAAAAGAAACGGCTCAAGAGCGCCACCTAGAATATTTCAAACTACCCTCCGCATTGGCCTTAGTTTCACGTAGGATCATGAAATTTGGTACACTTGTCCAATTCACCAAGACGCACAGAAAACCCTCTGGCGTCAACGTTGTACGATAAATGGGAAGGCGGCCATTTTGGAATGTGGACCAAATTGAGTGCACGCACTGGGTGCCGAACGGGTACGGGAAAGGCACGAGAGTGTTTCGGGGTGGACCAGCTCGACTTCCCGCGGTCGCCGCGAGAAGGGCGGAGCGGCGCTAAGGCATTCACACGTGCATTTTCGCAGGAAATGCGGTTTTTCTAGTTATAGTTACTATCTTCATTCCGTACGTTTTTTGGCATGTAACTACTCGCACAGTTTTGGTGCCATTTCAACAATTCATATATCAAAATGTCCAGCTCGCTCAGGACAATCCGGCTATGACTTTTGGTAATGCTGCAACTTTAGCTTTTTGAATTATTTAGCCTTTTCGGCCATTTTTTTCCCATTGAAAATGAATGGAGCTAAAATGAAATGGTCTTTTGGGGGCTTTATCATACCCTAAAACTCACCAAATTTGGCAGACTCATCACTCAGACATGCAGGAGTAACAAATGATCAAAACCTCGCATTTTCATATATGCTGAAGGGGCGTGGCCTGGCCTCAAAGTTAGGTATCTCGCCATGAAAAACGAAACACTAATAGCACCTACACGAAAACCGTCTAATACATCAAACCTTCAGTGATTGACCCACAACCACTCCCCTGCAATACTGAATGGTCAAATCATGACATTAATTAAGCCACGCCCCCTCACAACAGGAAGTGTACAGTTATACATTGAACGTCCCGATCGGACACCTGTTACCTAATCAGCGGGACGGTCTGTCCAGTGACCGAAGACATGTTGCTGTAACAAGCTTTCCAACACTGACCGTTTTGGGTGGAGCATGTGGGCGTGGCGATGTGGCGAATCAGCCGTCACGCCGTCACAAACGAAACACTAATAGCACCTACACGAAAACAGTCTAATACATCAAACCTTCAGTGATTGACCCACATCCGGTCCCCTGCAATACTGAATGGTCAAATCATGACAATAATTAAGCCACGCCCCCTCACAACAGGAAGTGTACAGTTGTACATTGAACATCCCGATCGGACACCTGTTACCTAATCAGCGTGACGGTCTGTCCAGTGACCGAAGACATGTTGCTGTAACAAGCTTTCCAACACTGACCGTTTTGGGTGGAGCATGTGGGCGTGGCAATGTGGCGAATCAGACGTAACGCCGTCACAAACGAAACACTAATAGCACCTACACGAAAACTGTCTAATACATCAAACCTTCAGTGATTGACCCACATCCGGTCCCCTGCAATACTGAATGGTCAAATCATGACATTAATTAAGCCACGCCCCCTCACAACAGGAAGTGTACAGTTGTACATTGAACGTCCCGATCGGACACCTGTTACCTAATCAGCGTGACGGTGTGTCCAGTGACCGAAGACATGTTGGTCTAACAAGCTTTCCAACACTGACCGTTTTGGGTGGAGCATGTGGGCGTGGCGATGTGGCGAATCAGACGTAACGCCGTCACAATACGTTTGGCCTTTTGGGAGCTTTATCATATCCCAAAACTCACCAAATTTGGCAGACTCGTCAGGACTGGTGAAAAATTACATATTTTGGGGGCGTGGCCAAAATTGCAAAAGAAACGGCTCAAGAGCGCCACCTAGAATATTTCAAACTACCCTCCGCATTGGCCTTAGTTTCACGTAGGATCATGAAATTTGGTACACTTGTCCAATTCACCAAGACGCACAGAAAACCCTCTGGCGTCAACGTAATACGATAAATGGGAAGGCGGCCATTTTGGAATGTGGACCAAATTGGGTGCACGCATTGGGTGCCCAATGGGTACGGGAAAGGCACGAGAGTGTTTCAGGGTGAACTAGCTCGACTTCCCGCGGGCGCCACAAGAAGGGCGGAGCGGCGCTAAGGCATTCACACGTGCATTTTCGCAGGAAATGCAAATTTTCTAGTTTTAATTGCTTTTTATTATTGTACATTGTTGTCTGTCTAAAACAAGTCTCTCTTGAAAATGAGTCCTCACGACTCAGAGACCAGCCTGTGTACATAAAAGTTAAATAAAAAAATAAAAAAACTTAATTAGCCTTTTCAGCTCGTGAAAAGTTTAGTAAGATCTGAATGTCATGGATTCACAGCGCAGCAGTAAAGAGTGAGAATCAGAGATGAAATCAATTCCCTCTAATCTGCCAATTACAACTGGTTCAGCTCAACCTGAAACGCTCGCT
>JBBPBX010095474.1:0-13197 GCA_038048925.1 Garcialebias charrua | reverse complement strand
ATTATTTTTGTTGTATTTTTTTAGTAGAAGATGCTGAACAAGGTGGCGAGCACACCTCCCACTTCCTGTGAGGCCCTAACGAACAGCTGGAGGAGCTTCTCGGATTAAAACAACGAGGAGGCCGAGGTCACAGCCTGGCGGGTCTCCCTTTCAGATGGAGAGGTCAGGGGTTCAAAGAGAGGCCTTCAGGGAGGCGTCATGGAGTTCGGTTACATCATCTGCAGCAGCTGTTTGACTCTCACGTCGGCTCGTGAGCTTCGGCTGAGCTCCTGTAGGAACTGCGTGTGTGAGGTGATCGAGCGGATCTCCAGAGAGCCGCTCTGGATCCCTGGAGATCCATGTGCCACAGCAGCTCAAGTTGGGCGGCCGTGGCACAGTGGTAATGGCAGTCGACCCCCAATCGGAAGGTCGGAGGTTCGAGTCCCGCATCTGCCCACCATGTGTCGTTGTGTCCCTGGGCAAGACACTTAACCCCGAGTTGCTCCCGGTAGGTCTGGATAGCGCCCTACAAGGCAGGCTACCACTAACGGTGTATGAATGTGTGTATGAATGGGTAGATGGCTCGTATTGTAAAGCGCTTTGGGGCTCCTCAGAGGGGGCTGGAAGGCGCTATATAAATAAGCTCCATTTACCATTTACCATTTGATTTACAGGAGGTTCTTCAGGAGATCGTCTACAAACAAGAGCCAAAAAGTGTTGTCAGAGCGAGCAGCTGGACTCTGCTGCCCTCTGCTGGAGGACCGGTGACCTCACTGACAACTAGTGATGTCACTTCCTGTGACGCTAAAAATAGAAAATAATAATAATAATAATAATTCTAACATTATTAGGAAAATACTTAAAAAGTAGCTGAAGTGGCAGAAGAAAAAGATTTTAATAGAAAAAAGCTGAGAGGAGCTTAAAAAGATGGGATGTAACGAAAAGAAGCAAAAGAATAAAAATGCTTGAGCTGAATGAAGATGAAAGAACAAACAAACAAATAAATAAATAAAAAATGGCAGAAAGAAGAAAAAAAAAATACTGGAAAAAGTTGAAATAAGCAGAAAGAAACTGAAGCAGAACAACAGCTGAAGTGAGCAGCAACAGCTAAACAGCTAAAAAGAGTTTGAAGGTGAAGAGAGCTCAATTCATTTATAATGATGAAAACAGATCAATAGAGCCCTAATTATAGATCGTTAGAGCTCGAACAATAGATCAATAGAGCCCTAATACTACATTAGGGCTTAGTGTATTACTAGTTGATGTTTTTCTTTGTTGGATGTAACTGGGACCCTGTGTACATAATCTCGTTTTCATCACATGTACCACATTCATTCATTCAACCTTTATTTATACAGGCTAGCCTCGTTGAGTCACGGGGACTCATTTACAAGAGGGACCTGTCTCACTCACACCAAACAACCATCCACTCTCACACTCACACCTAGGGTCAATTTAGAGTCACCAATCAGCCTAACAAGCATGTTTTTTGGTCTGTGGGAGGAAACCGGAGTACCCGGAGGAAACCCACGCATGCACGGGGAGAACATGCAAACTCCACCCAGAAAGGCCCCGGACCGGGATTTGAACCGGCAACCTTCTCGCTGAGAGGCAGCAGCTCTACCAGTTGTGCCACCGTGCTGCCAAATACAGTATGCGGTGCAAATGACAATAAAGACTCTGACTCTAATTATAGACTGTTAGAGCCCTAACAATAGACTGTTAAAGCCCTAACAATAGACTGTTAGAGCCCTAATAATAGATCATTACAGCCTTGACAATAGATAGAGCCCTAACAATCTATTGATAGAGCCCTAACAATAGATCGTTAGAGCCCTAACAATAGATAGTTGGAGCCCTAACAATAGATCGTTAGAGCCCTAACAATAGATCGTTAGTGCCCTAACAATAGATCGTTAGAGCCCTAACAATAGATAGTTAGAGACCTAACAATAGATCGTTAGAGCCCTAACAATAGATCGTTAGAGCCCTAACAATAGATTGTTAGAGCTCTAACAATAGATTGTTAGAGCTCTAACAATAGTTCAATAGAGCCCTATTTATAGATCGTTAGAGCCCTATTAATTGATTGTTAGAACCCTAATAATAGATCAATAGAGCTCTAATAATAGATCATTAGAGCCTTAATAATAGATTAGAGCCCTAACAATAGATCATTACAGCCTTGACAATAGATAGAGCCCTAACAATCTATTGTTAGAGCCCTAACAATAGATAGTTAGAGCCCTCACAATAGATCGTTAGAGCCCTAACAATCTATTGTTAGAGCCCTAACAATCTATTGTTAGAGCCCTAACAATAGATAGTTAGAGCCCTAACAATCTATTGTTAGAGCCCAACAATAGACTGTTAGAGCCCTAACAATATATCAATAGAGCCCTAACAATAGACTGTTAGAGCCCTAACAATATATCAATAGAGCCCTAACAATAGACTGTTAGAGCCCTAATAATAGATCATTACAGCCTTGACAATAGATAGAGCCCTAACAATCTATTGATAGAGCCCTAACAATAGATCGTTAGAGCCCTAACAATAGATCGTTAGAGCCCTAACAATAGATCGTTAGAGCCCTAACAATAGATCGTTAGAGCCCTAACAATAGATCGTTAGAGCCCTAACAATAGAAAGTTAGAGCCCTAACAATAGATCGTTAGAGCCCTAACAATAGATCGTTAGAGCCCTAACAATAGATCGTTAGTGCCCTAACAATAGATCGTTAGAGCCCTAACAGTAGATCGTTAGAGCCCTAACAATAGATTGTTAGAGCCCTAACAATAGATTGTTAGAGCTCTAACAATAGATTGTTAGAGCTCTAACAATAGTTCAATAGAGCCTTATTTATAGATTGTTAGAGCCCTATTAATTGATTGTTAGAACCCTAATAATAGATCAATAGAGCTCTACTAATAGATCATTAGAGCCCTAACAATAGATCGTTAGAGCCCTAACAATAGATCGTTAGAGCCCTAACAATAGATCGTTAGAGCCCTAACAATAGATCGTTAGAGCCCGTTAGAGCCCTAACAATAGATAGTTAGAGCCCTAACAATAGATCGTTAGAGCCCTAACAATCTATTGTTAGAGCCCTAACAATCTATTGTTAGAGCCCTAACAATCTATTGTTAGAGCCCTAACAATCTATTGTTAGGGCTCTAACGATAGATTGTTAGAGCCCTAACAATCTATTGTTAGGGCTCTAACAATAGATTGTTAGAGCCCTAACGATCTATTGTTAGGGCTCTACCGATCTATTGTTAGAGCCCTAACGATCTATTGTTAGAGCCCTAACAATCTATCGTTAGGGCTCTAACAATAGATTGTTAGAGCCCTAACAATCTATTGTTAGGGCTCTAACAATAGATTGTTAGAGCCCTAACAATCTATTGTTAGAGCCCTAATAGATCGTTAGAGCCCTAACAATCTATTGTTAGAGCCCTAACAATAGATAGTTAGAGCCCTAACGATCTATTGTTAGGGCTCTAACAATCTATTGTTAGGGCTCTAACAATAGATTGTTAGGGCTCTAACGATCTATTAGGGCTCTAACAATAGATTGTTAGGGCTCTAACAATCTATTGTTAGAGCCCTAACAATAGATTGTTAGGGCTCTAACAATCTATTGTTAGAGCCCTAACGATAGATTGTTAGGGCTCTAACAATAGATTGTTAGGGCTCTAACAATAGATCGGTAGAGCCCTAACAATCTATTGATAGAGCCCTAACAATAGATCGTTAGAGCCCTAACAATAGATCGTTAGAGCCCTAACAATAGATCGTTAGAGCCCTAACAATAGATCATTAGAGCCCTAACAATAGATTGTTAGAGCCCTAACAATAGAAAGTTAGAGCCCTAACAATAGATCGTTAGAGCCCTAACAATAGATCGTTTGAGCCCTAACAATAGATCGTTAGTGCCCTAACAATAGATCGTTAGAGCCCTAACAGTAGATCGTTAGAGCCCTAACAATAGATTGTTAGAGCCCTAACAATAGATTGTTAGAGCTCTAACAATAGATTGTTAGAGCTCTAACAATAGTTCAATAGAGCCTTATTTATAGATTGTTAGAGCCCTATTAATTGATTGTTAGAACCCTAATAATAGATCAATAGAGCTCTACTAATAGATCATTAGAGCCCTAACAATAGATCGTTAGAGCCCTAACAATAGATCGTTAGAGCCCTAACAATAGATCGTTAGAGCCCTAACAATAGATCGTTAGAGCCCGTTAGAGCCCTAACAATAGATAGTTAGAGCCCTAACAATAGATCGTTAGAGCCCTAACAATCTATTGTTAGAGCCCTAACAATCTATTGTTAGAGCCCTAACAATCTATTGTTAGAGCCCTAACAATCTATTGTTAGGGCTCTAACGATAGATTGTTAGAGCCCTGACAATCTATTGTTAGGGCTCTAACAATAGATTGTTAGAGCCCTAACAATCTATTGTTAGAGCCCTAATAGATCGTTAGAGCCCTAACAATCTATTGTTAGAGCCCTAACAATCTATTGTTAGAGCCCTAACAATAGATAGTTAGAGCCCTAACAATAGATCGGTAGAGCCCTAACAATAGATCGTTAGAGCCCTAACAATCTATTGTTAGAGCCCTAACAATCTATTGTTAGAGCCCTAACAATCTATCGTTAGGGCTCTAACGATAGATTGTTAGAGCCCTAACAATCTATTGTTAGGGCTCTAACAATAGATTGTTAGAGCCCTAACGATCTATTGTTAGGGCTCTACCGATCTATTGTTAGAGCCCTAACAATCTATTGTTAGAGCCCTAACAATCTATCGTTAGGGCTCTAACAATAGATTGTTAGAGCCCTAACAATCTATTGTTAGGGCTCTAACAATAGATTGTTAGAGCCCTAACAATCTATTGTTAGAGCCCTAATAGATCGTTAGAGCCCTAACAATCTATTGTTAGAGCCCTAACAATAGATAGTTAGAGCCCTAACGATCTATTGTTAGGGCTCTAACAATCTATTGTTAGGGCTCTAACAATAGATTGTTAGAGCTCTAACAATCTATTGTTAGAGCCCTAACAATAGATAGTTAGAGCCCTAACGATCTATTGTTAGGGCTCTAACAATCTATTGTTAGGGCTCTAACAATAGATTGTTAGGGCTCTAACGATCTATTGTTAGGGCTCTAACAATCTATTGTTAGGGCTCTAACAATAGATTGTTAGGGCTCTAACAATAGATTGTTAGGGCTCTAACAATAGATTGTTAGAGCCCTAACAATCTATTGTTAGGGCTCTAACAATAGATTGTTAGGGCTCTACCGATCTATTGTTAGAGCCCTAACAATAGATCGTTAGAGCCCTGATGGCCACTTTTTACTCAAAGCTCTGAAGTTGTCCAGTTGAAGCAGGAGTCAGGACACGCTGGGTGACGTTTCTTTAAGGTACAAAAAGTTTGTTCCCAGCTTCACTTTCTTTCTGTTTGTTCTACAACAAAAACTCTTCGTGTCGGTCAACAAGACGACAACGACCCAAACGGGGGGACACAGGACGGGACACTCGCTGTGTTTAAATCATCGCCGTCCACCTTTTGGTCTCACACAATAAACAACTGTTAAAGAAGAAACAACCGTTGTTTTTATTTAATTCACCGACGATGATGAATGAACAGCAGAATGAAATGTTTCCTTGATGATTGGAAAAACTACAAAAATGGCTGAACTCTGGTGGGAAACGGCTGCGGTCACCACTGCATGGTCTTGGAGCGGGTCAGCTTCCTGGTCAGGGCGTGGCGAACGCTCAGCATGTAGGAGCGGCGGTCCGGCAGAGGGCGGTTCTGATCCGACACCAACCTGGTGCACGTCGTCAGCAACACACAGAGCAGACGAGTTCAGACGGGACAAGTTTGACACAAACATGCATGAATTGTTTTTATGCACTTGTTTATTTTAACAAAGTTGTCCCGTTTTTTTGTACTTTGGAGTTAAAATCTGTGCAACTTGGTTTATGTCGAGTCAAACAAAATACAAGAGAAACAAACCGAATGAGCTGAAAAACAGCAACTTCCACCGCCAAGGTCGCTTCGGCCACCGACAGCTCTCTGAAACCACATCTACACACACACACACACACACACACACATTTAAAACCAAACTAAAAATATATGGAAGGTGGAATGTGACTAAATTAAATAAATACATCATGAAATTAAATAAACATAATGATAAATATCCCATTTAATACTTAAATGGATCGTTTAATTGTTTAATGTCATTATTTAAAAGGTACATTTATTCATTTAATGGGACATTTTATTATTTAATCAATCATGTATTCAATAATTTAATTGCATATTTATTGATTTAATGATGTATTGAATAATTAAATGATAGTTAATTATTTAATGGTGCATTTATTGATGTAATTGGAGATTTAAATTTTTTTTTCATGTGTTTATTTAATTATGTCACGTTCCACCCTCCAAATGTATGGAAGGTGGAATGTGACTAAATTAAATAAATTAATTAATCATGAAATTAAATAAACATACAGATAAATATCCCATTTAATACTTAAATGGATCATTTAATTGTTAAATTATACATTTATTTATTTAATGGGACATTTTATTATTTAATCAATCGTGTATTCAATAATTTAACTGCATATTTATTGATTTCATGATGTATTGAATAAATACAAATAAATTTGTTAAAAGAGAGAGTTAATATTTTTTAAAGGGGATAGAACTGTTTGTGAAGCCACGGTTTCTAACCGGTTTGAAGAAAAGATGCACTTAAAATAGAAAAAGAGCCACCTGCATCATGAAAGACCTCACTCACCCAGCACACTCACTCTTTGCACCACTCCCCTCGGGACGGAGGTTGAGGAGCATCAAATGTAGAACCACTAGACTGAGGAACAGCTTCTACCCTGAGGCTGTCAGACTCATGAATAAATAAATAATAAGAATAAACACTGCAAAATGTCACATCATGTTGATACTGATCTGTTTCTTGTTGCTGCGTTCATCTGTGACCATCTGCTCATGTTCGTGCTGCTGTTTATAATGATGTTTTTCTACTACATTAGGGCTTAGTGTATTACTAGCTGATGTCTCTCTTAGTTAATCCTAGATGTTATTATTGTTTTTCTCTTGCATTTGTTGTTGGATGTAACTGGGACCCTGTGTACATAATCTCGTTTTCAACACATGTACTACATGCGGTGCAAATGACAATAAATTCTCTCTGACTCTGACTCTTTAATCCAGGGTATAGGTTTATGGAATGGTTTAGAGGATGTCTTTAAAAATATCAGATCTCTGTGTATATTTAAGAGAAAGGTTAAAACTAGTTTTTTAAGATATATGATCAAGTATAATTTAATTAAAAGAAACTGCTGTTTGAGCTGATGTATTTTTCTTTTTAGTATTACTTTTATTTTATGTTATATTTTGTTTTAAATATTTTGAGGAAAAAAAGGAGCAGACATCATAAGATTTATTCTTCTTCTGCTTCTTTTCATTTTGATTTGTGTATTATTTGTGTTTTATTGTAAACATTTTTTTTGTATTTTAAAATGAATGAATGAATAAATAAATGAAATGGAAAAAAAATCAACAAAAATGATACAATTAATTATTTAATGGTGCATTTATTTATGTAATTGGACATTTAAATTAATTTATTTCATGTTGTATTTATTTAATTCGGTCACATTCCACCCTTCATATTTATGGAAGGTGGAATGTGACTAAATTAAATAAATAAATACATCATGAAATTAAATAAACATACCGATAAATATCCCATTTAATACTTAAATGGATCATTTAAATTTTTTATTGTTTAATGTCATTATTTAAAAGGTACATTTATTCATTTAATGGGATATTTTATTATTTAATCAATCGTGTATTCAATCATTTAATTGCATATTTATTGATTTAATGATGTATTGAATAATTAAATGATAGTTAATTATTTAATTGTGCATTTATTGATGTAATTGGAGATTTAAATTTTTTTTTCATGTGTTTATTTAATTATGTCATGTTCCACCCTCCATTTTTATGGAAGGTGGAATGTGACTAAATTAAATAAATAAATACATCATGAAATTAAATAAACATACAGATAAATATCCCATTTAATACTTAAATGGATCATTTAATTGTTAAATTATATATACATTTATTTATTTAATGGGACATTTTATTATTTAATCAATCGTGTATTCAATAATTTAACTGCATATTTATTGATTTCATGATGTATTGAATAAATATAAATAAATTTGTTAAAAGAGAGAGTTAATATTTCTTAAAGGGGATAGAACTGTTTGTGAAGCCATGGTTTTGAACCTGTTTGAAGAAAAGATGCACTTTAATCCAGGGTATAGGTTTATGGAATAGTTTAGAGGATGTCTTTAAAAATATCAGATCTCTGTGTATATTTAAGAGAAAGGTTAAAACAAGTTTTTTGAAGATACAGTATATGATCAAGTATAATTTAATTAAAAGAAACTGCTGTTTGAGCTGATGTATTTTTCTTTTTAGTATTACTTTTATTTTATGTTATATTTTGTTTTAAATATTTTGAGGAAAAAAAGGAGCAGACATCATAAGATTTATTCTTCTTCTGCTTCTTTTCATTTTGATTTGTGTATTATTTGTGTTTTATTGTAAACATTTTTTTTGTATTTTAAAATGAATGAATGAATGAATAAAAAAAAGGAAAAAAAATCAACAAAAAAGATACAATTAATTATTTAATGGTGCATTTATTTATGTAATTGGACATTTAAATTAATTTATTTCATGTTGTATTTATTTAATTCGGTCACATTCCACCCTTCATATTTATGGAAGGTGGAATGTGACTAAATTAAATAAATAAATACATCATGAAATTAAATAAACATACCGATAAATATCCCATTTAATAGTTAAATGGATCATTTAAATTTTTTATTGTTTAATGTCATTATTTAAAATGTACATTTATTCATTTAATGGGACATTTGATTATTTAATCAATCGTGTATTCAATAATTTAATTGCATATTTATTGATTTAATGATGTATTGAATAATTAAATGATAGTTAATTATTTAATTGTGCATTTATTGATGTAATTGGAGATTTAAATTTTTTTTTCATGTGTTTATTTAATTATGTCATGTTCCACCCTCCATTTTTATGGAAGGTGGAATGTGACTAAATTAAATAAATAAATACATCATGAAATTAAATAAACATACAGATAAATATCCCATTTAATACTTAAATGGATCATTTAATTGTTAAATTATATATACATTTATTTATTTAATGGGACATTTTATTATTTAATCAATCGTGTATTCAATAATTTAACTGCATATTTATTGATTTCATGATGTATTGAATAAATACAAATAAATTTGTTAAAAGAGAGAGTTAATATTTTTTGAAGGGGATAGAACTGTTTGTGAAGCCACAGTTTTGAACCTGTTTGAAGAAAAGATGCACTTTAATCCAGGGTATAGGTTAATGGAATGGTTTAGATGATATCTTTAAAAATATCAGATCTCTGTGTATATTTAAGAGAAAGGTTAAAACTAGTTTTTTGAAGATATATGATCAAGTATAATTTAATTAAAAGAAACTTTTTTTGTGACTAAATTAAATAAATAAATACATCATGAAATTAAATAACCAATATTCCATAATACTTAAATGGATCATTTAATCGTTTAATTATTTAATGTCATTAAGGTACATTTATTTATTTAATGGGACATTTTATTATTTAATAAATCGTGTATTCAATAATTTAATTGCATATTTATTGATTTAATTATGTATTGCATAATTAATTATTTAATGGTGCATTTATTTGGACATTTAAATTAATTTATTTCATGTTGTGTTTATCTAATTCTGTCACATTCCACCCTCCATTTATATGGAAGGTGGAATGTGACTAAAATAAATAAATACATCATGAAATTAAATAAACATACAGATAAATATCACTTAAATAAATAATACTTAAATGGATCATTTAATCATTTAATTATTTAATGTCATTATTTAAGAGGTACATTTATTTATTTAATGGACATAATAAAACAAAATAAAATGAACAAGAAGCAGAGGGTTTGTAAAGGAAATTATATTTTAAAACACGGTTAAACGGCCAAGCGCAAATAACCTAAACTACCGTAGCTCCTAGATGTCCCCATTTTGTCCAAATTAGATTTTTTTTTTCTAATCAAATGTTGGTTTTGAAGTACTAGTTCATTTTATTAAACAAGCTGTTCATTATAAATTTAATTTTAAAATGATTTAAAGTTTGTGTTTCTGTCAGTGGATTATTGGTTTTGGACTATTTCTTACGAAGGTACCACTTCACTATGAATTTATAAAGCAGTAACATTTGTTTATTAAACAATAATAAAACACTGTTCAAGAAGTATAGATTTTTATATGAAAGTATAAAAGCATCCGATCTTGCCAAATAGTGGGCCTGCAGCAGGGTACAAATAGCATACAGGGTAGCAGGCCGCCTGCTACGCTGTGAACAGCGTTTTCAAATGCTACAAATAAATGAATAACCTATTTATAAATAATTAATGAAGCCTTTATAAAGTGAGACATGTTGAAATCCTTAAAAAAACTGTTGGAGGGACACTGTTAGGTTTTACCATATTACAAGTAATTTATATTCTAATACAAATGTACAAACTCATTTACAAGTTAGGTTTGATGAAATACTGAAGTAGATTACAAAACATTTATTGGTTCATTTAAAATGTAATTTTCAAGAATCAGCAAAGAACCTTAAATATTTAACATAACATGTTTTTTCAAACGTAAAACCTTTTATGTTTAAAATTCACAGAGAAGGTGTATTATCTGCTAATATTGTTTCTGTTCTTTATAACTGTTTAAAATAAAAGTGCATAGTACTTGCACGAAATAATTGAAAGGTTTACATTTTTTTAATGCGGAAATTGTTACTATTTATATGATTTATTGCAAAATTTTAAGTACTCTAAAATTTTTGATAACATAATTTTATTATATTAGCATAACAACTACAACAACAACAACAACACTACCAGCCTGATCAGCACATCAAAGACTTCCTCAGACGGCTGAGGCGAGCGACTGGGAAGCTCATGTCCTACAGGTGTGCAGTGGAGCATCCTGTGCTCCAGCATCAACGTGTGGCATGGAGGCTGCACAGAAGTCTGCTGGAGTCAGCCTCCCCACTATCACAGACATCTACTCTAGATGCAGGAAGAGGGCCACCTGCATCATGAAGGACCCCACTCACCTAGCATACACACTTTTTGCCCCGCCCCTCAGGCAGGAAGTTGAGGAGCATTAAATGTAGAACCACTAGACTGAGGAACAGCTTCTACACTGAAGCTGTTAGATTCATGAATCCCTAATCAAGATTATCACTGTGAGAAAAAAAAATCCCTGTAATGCCACTTTCATTGCTGATATGTGCTGCTGACTATCCATGCTGCATGCTTATTATTTTGTGCTGCTTTTGTTCGGTGTGTCGTTCCCATACTATTAGTGTTTAGCGTATTTCTTAGTCCATTTCTTAGATCTTTTTACGGGTTTTCTTTACAATTTATCATTTTCTTTGATGAAACTGCAGACCCATGTGTACAATTTCGTTCCATCACATGTACCACATGTGATGAGAATGACAATAAAGTACCTTGACTTGACAAAAATAAAAAATATTACAAATAATCCTCATGCCAATAAATATATGGAAGAGCTGCTTATCAATAGACCATGTGGAATTGACAATATGGATGGAAGGCTTCTTAAGATCTCAGCTAATTTAATAGCCAAGCCTTTATGTAATATTTTTAATCTGTGTTGTGAAGAATGTATTTATTCAGATCTGTGGAAATTTTCAACAGTTATTCCACAGCTAAAAATTTGAAAGAACCTTTAACGTGGCAAAATAGCTGTTCTATAAGCATTTCACCAGTCTCAAGTTAATGGAAAAAGTTGTGTTGAAACAAATTCAACATACTGTATTACGTTGACTTAAACTGTATCTACTCTGAAGTTCAACGTGCACGTAAAGAGGGCTACTCTACAAGTACTGCGCTGACAGCTCTAACTGAAGATTGGTTAAAGCTAATAGAAAACAACTGGTTGGTGTATTTCTTGACTTCAGTTCAGCTTTTGATATTGTTGACCATGAGCTATTACTAATGAAGCTGTCAGCTTATCAAAACTCAGCTATTAACTTCATGAGTTATCTTATTGAAAGGAAACAATTTGTTAAGTTTAATGGAATTTGCTCAAAGTATATGTCTCTTCCATGTGGAACAAGGTAGCTGTATAGATCCTCTGCTGTATAGTATTTTTGACCAGAGCCTAGGCTCTGGTTGAAGCGGCAGCTTCTCTTCTTTCCTCGCCAACTTTTCCTCACCCTGCGTGGCTCTTTTGTCTTGTCTGCATTTCCGCAGCACTCATCTCTCGAACGCAAATTGATTATGGATCTGGTTTAGTGGACAATCAACTCTATTGACAAGATTTTTTTCTACAAAGTGACAAGGTCCGGGAGAGCCAGCTTGCCCTTCACAGACGCATTCTGGGGGATACGTCATGGATTCCTGGGGCGAATGGAAGGTGATGTGTCTATCAGTCCTATCTGTGGAGGATGTCAAAGATATGTATATAATTGGATTCATGATAGCAGGTGCTTTGCTTTTTACATATGTGGAGCACTTTTCTATCAGAAAATGAGGAAGACTTCAGCGGCGATTAATGCCATGACGAAGCTCCCGAGTCAAAGTGAGAGTTTGATCCATGCTGTGACCTCAATAAATCAGCTGCTTTACGAGCTTAACTGGAAGGTGGAGGCGATCTCTGAGAATCGCAGGCCACCCGCAGGGTTTGAGACTCGTCAGCGGGGAGGTGGTCTCAATCTGGATAGGATTCATAGCTTGGATCAGTGGAGAGGTTCCCACAATTGGATCATATTGGATTATATCGTCCATCTGAACTCAAGGCTGCAGAAAAGTAAACCGTCTGCCTGAAGTAAAAAATAATCATGCTTATCTCAAATCAAAGTCAAAGTCAACTTTATTGTCAGATCTGCAATATGTACTGTACAGGACATACACAGGACCGAAATTGCGAAATCTGACTCCCCAAAAAATCTTGGAAGGGCTGACTATCAAATTTCTCCTGGGACAT
>JBBPBX010095473.1:0-13197 GCA_038048925.1 Garcialebias charrua | reverse complement strand
TGTTTACTCCACAACGCCCCCTATATTATTACTACAGTTATATCTCAGTGATACATTATCCGATCTGTACAAGATTTATTGTGCATCAACAGTGAGCCCTTGTGTACACATTGATATGGTGGGCTAACATTTGACTCAAGTGCGCATGCTAGTTAGCTTAGCATTAGCATCACCCGTTAGCATGTGAGATAACACCAGAAACTTGTTCAGCGTGATCTGTTGAGTCATCTGTGTAAGTTTGGTTGAAAAATAAGGTGTTAGCCTAGCATGCTAGTTAGCTTAGCATTAGCATCACCCATTAGCATGTGAGATAACATCAGAAACTTGTTCAGTGTGGTCTGTTGAGTCACCTATGTAAGTTTGGTTGGAAAATAAGGTGTTAGCCTAGCATGCTAGTTAGCTTAGCATTAGCATCAACCGTTAGCATGTGAGATAACACCAGAAACTTGTTCAGTGTGGTCTGTTGAGTCACCTGTGTAAGTTTGGTTGGAAAATAAGGTGTTAGCCTAGCATGCTAGTTAGCTTAGCATTAGCATCACCCGTTAGCATGTGAGATAACACCAGAAACTTGTTCAACGTGGTCTGTTGAGTCACCTGTGTAAGTTTGGTTGGAAAATAAGGTGTTAGCCTAGCATGCTAGTTAGCTTAGCATTAGCATTACCCGTTAGCATGTGAGATAACACCAGAAACTTGTTCAGCGTGGTCTGTTGAGTCACCTGTGTAAGTTTGGTTGGAAAATAAGGTGTTAGCTTAGCATGCTAGTTAGCTTAGCATTAGCATCACCCGTTAGCATGTGAGATAACACCAGAAACTTGTTAAGCGTGGTCTGTTGAGTCATCTGTGTAAGTTTGAATGGAAAATAAGGTGTTAGCCTAGCATGCTAGTTAGCTTAGCATTAGCATCACCCGTTAGCATGTGAGATAACACCAGAAACTTGTTCAACGTGGTCTGTTGAGTCACCTGTGTAAGTTTGGTTAGAAAATAAGGTGTTAGCCTAGCATGCTAGTTAGCTTAGCATTAGCATTACCCGTTAGCATGTGAGATAACACCAGAAACTTGTTCAGCGCTGTCTGTTGAGTCACCTGTTTAAGTTTGGTTGGAAAATAAGGTGTTAGCCTAGCATGCTAGTTAGCTTAGCATTAGCATTACACGTTAGCATGTGAGATAACACCAGAAACTTGTTCAGCGTGGTCTGTTGAGTCACCTGTGTAAGTTTGGTTGGAAAATTAGGTGTTAGCCTAGCATGCTAGTTAGCTTAGCATTAGCATCACCCATTAGCATGTGAGATAACACCAGAAACTTGTTCAGCATGGTATATCTCAGAGATACATTATCCGATCTGCACGAGATTTATTGTACTTCATCAGTGAGCACGTCTATACACATTGATATTGTGGATTAACATATGACTCTAGAGCGCCCCTAGATTATTCAAACTGTTAGATCTCAGTGATACATCATTCGATCTGTACCAGATTTATTCTGCGTCATCAGGGAGCAGTTCTAAACGCATTGATATTGTTGTGTAAATTTTGACTTCAGTGCACCACCTACATAATTCAAACTGTTATATGTCAATAAGGATTAAGGGAAAAAATCGTTTTTTTAAATCTAGATTCTTTGTCTTGGCGATTCAGAATCAATTCTAAATGCTCCAAAATTGATTTTAAAACATGTTTAATTTTCCCCTGATACATGCTCAATAATCCAGGTAGAAAACTCTAAAAAAGCTAAGTCTGATATTCAGCTCAGTCTTAGCACCCTCTCAAAGTGGATCAACCAGTTTGCTGGTGACTGCTGAAACCAGTTGCTCACATGATGGATGACCATCATCTTAACAATGGATCGTTAGCACCCATTGTAAAAACAACCCAAAGGGTTGTTTGCTATTCACAAAGGGCTGATCACTTCTACACACTTTGATACTATGGTTTAACAGATGACTCCAGTGTGCCCCATACATTATTTTTCAAACTGTTACATCTCATTGCTAGATCATGTGATCTGTTCCACGTTTACTGTGTATCATCTGTCAGCACTTCTAAACACGTATATATTGTTGTTGTTCGCTAATTGTTCTTGGCAAACTGGTGCTGGATGGGCACGAGAGAGTTTGAGGTGGCGACCGAGCGGACTAGCTAGAGTTCCCATGCTCACCACAATAAGGCCGGAGCGGCGCTAAGCTGCTTCGGGCCTCAACGCCGCTTGCGGCTTTAATTAGGCCCGAAGCAGCGAAGCTCTGCTGAAGGCCTATTGTAATCGCAGGATTTCTTCATTATTATTATTCTTCTTCCGTCACTTCGCGCGGCCGTTTGGGGCCTTTAACATATTCAAAAACTCACCAAACTTCACCCAAAATTGTCCCCCAACGAAAATTTTATGAATCTGGTGTAATCGTAAGTGGGCGTGGCCTAACTGCTCAACAGCGCCCCCTAACGTGAGTTGGGGAAAACCGTAAGTCGTAGAGATCTGAAACTCGGTACATATGTAGATCTCCCCAATTCAAGAAAAAAAGTACATTGGAGGTACCCTCTAAAATGCACAGGTAGGCGGCCATTTTGGGTCAAAGGTCAAATTTTGGTCATTTTTCAGTTTTACTCATGTCGAACTTTGACGAACTCCTTCTCAGGCGTTCGACCTATCGGCTTCAAACTTGGTCAGAATGCAGTTAAGGCATGGGCCTTTAAAAGTTATCAAAAAAATTGACTTTTCGTATATGTTCAGGGGGCGTGGTGGAGCGGTGAACTTGGCGTACTCGCCGAAACAAACGAAACGCTATAACTTTGACATTTAAAGGTCTATTGACACCATGCTTTATCCTAGAATAATGAAACTTGGTACACATATGTATCTCATCAGGAGCTACAAAAAAGTCTCTTGGAGCAATGGTCCAAAGCCAACAGGAAGTCGGCCATTTTAGGTCAAAGTCACAATTTGGTCTATTTCATTTACGTCATATCTGAGCGAACTCGTCCTAGAGCTTTCGAGATCCAGGCGTCAAACTCGGTCAGCACTATCTTGAGGCATTGAAGGTCAAAAGTTATCAAAAGAATTTTTCTAAGTCAAAGCATGTGGGCGTGGCCTTAGGTCAAAGTCAAATTTGGTCTATTTCATTTACGTCATATCTGAGCGAACTCGTCCTAGAGCTTTCGAGATCCAGGGGTCAAACTCAGTCAGCACTATCTTGAGGCATTGAAGGTCAAAAGTTATCAAAAGAATTTTTCTATGTCAAAGCATGTGGGCGTGGCCAAGCCTCAAATCTGGCCATTCTCCATGAAACATCAAGCTAAAATAACTTCCTAATAGAAGCTCCCAGCTACACCAAATTCACTAAGATCTATATTTATCCATCCCTCGACAGGACTGCAGTCCAATATGTAGTGGGCGTGGCCTGATTCTTCCAGAGCGCCCCCTAGAATTTAGTTTAAAAATCAGCCCCCAGCCATGCTTTATCCCAGAATTATGAAACGTGGTATACATGTGTAAATTATCAGGACCTACAAAAAAGTCTCTTGGAACCCTGGTCCAAAACAAAAACAAAGTCGGCCATTTTGGGTCAAAGGTCATTTTCCGATGTTTTTGAATTTCGTATTTAAACAAACACCTCTAAGGGTAATAGGGGGCACGACCAATACATCCCTATGGGGTTTTTAAGTGACCCCTCCATTTTGACTATCGGGACCCCCGTAACTTCCCGAAACCCACCCCCGGGGCTCTAGGGCGTCCCCCTTGTGGTCAAAAATGGTATTACATGAAATTTTTGCAAAAGTGTTTTTTTTGGGTCCCGTGCGCGTGGGTGGTTCGTCTCAAGGGTCCATAGGCCCCTGTGACATTCTTGTGGCCCTTACAGTTTTTTGGTCACCACTTCCCAGAGGAAGGTTGCACAGACCCAGGTGAAGTATCGTTACGCTCGGGGTGACCTTCCGGACGACATATATCAAGCTCAAAGATCTGGGTTGATGGGAAATTTTTTGACCTCTCGGATCCTCACCAAATTTTACAGACTTGTTCGGCTCTGCGTGGTGACCATCTCACCCAAATTTGGGATCTCTAGGTCAAAAGGGCGCCGAACGGGCACAAAGACCCCCCTCGTGACCTTTACCGTGACCTTGCCACCATTTCGCGTAGGAAGGTCCTTCGGACGCAGCGGAGGTATCGTTGCGCTCGGGGTGACCCCCCGGACGACATATGTCAAGCTCAAAGGCCTTGGTCGATTTAAAAAAATTTGACCTCTCGGACCCTCACCAAATTTTACACACTTGTTCGGCTCAGCGTGGTGACCATCTCACCCAAATTTGGGATCTCTAGGTCAAAAGGGCGCCAAACGGGCACAAAGACCCCCTCGTGACCTCTACTGTGACCTTGCCGCCATTTCGCGTAGGAAGGTCGTACAGACCCAACGGAGGTATCGTTGCGCTCAGGGTGAACCCCCAGACGACATATGTCAAGCTCAAAGGCCTCGGTCAATGTAAAATTTTTGGCCTGCTGAAGGTCACGGAGGTACTCTCCAAGCACTCACCGGGCAGGGGAACGGTTCACGAGGGCGACTCGGACGTCATCGCGTTCGGCCCATTTTGAAGGATTGCCTTTAAACTTGGTTAACATTCCCTTAACACATTGGACAGTAAAAGTTATCAAAAGTTTGCGTTTTCATTTATGCTAAAGGGGCGTGGCCAGGCCTCAAACTTGCGCTTCATGCGTCCCCTACATTATTTCTATAGTCCCATCTCAGTGATACATCATCCGATCTGAACCAGATTTATTGTGCATAATCAGTGAGACCTTGTGGACACATTGATATTGTTGTTTAACATATGACTCCAGAGCGCCCCCTAGATTATTCAAACTGTTATATCTCAGTGATACATCATCCGATCTGAACCAGATTTATTGTGCATCATCAGTGAGCCCTTGTGGACACATTGATATGGTGGGCTAACATTTGACTCAAGTGCGCCCCCTACATTATTTCTATAGTTATATCTCAGTGATACATCATCCGATCTGAACCAGATTTACTGTGCATCATCAATGAGCCCTTGTGGACACATTGATATGGTGGGCTAACATTTAACTCAAGTGCGCCCCCTACATTATTTCTACAGTTATATCTCAGTAATACATCATCCGATCTGAACCAGATTTATTGTGCATAATCAGTGAGCCCTTGTAGACACATTGATATTGTTGTTTAACATATGACTCCAGAGCGCCCCCTAGATTATTCAAACTGTTATATCTTAGTGATACATCATCCGATCTGAACCAGATTTATTGTGCATCATCAGTGAGCCCTTGTGGACACATTGATAATGTGGTTTAACATATAACTCCATAGCGCCCCCTAGATTATTCAAACTGTTATATCTCAGTGAGACATCATCCGATCTGAACCAGATTTATTGTGTATCATCAGTGAGACCTTGTGGACACATTGATATTGTGGTTTAACATGTGACTCCAGAGCGCCCCCTAGATTATTCAAACTGTTATATCTCAGTGAGACATCATCCGATCTGAACCAGATTTATTGTGCGTGTGCACCCCTGGTGCGGAGTAGACACGAGAGACTTCGAAATGGCGACCGAGCGGACGAGCTGGAGCTCGCGCGGTCGCCTCAATAAGGTCCGAGCGGCGCTAAGCTGCTTCGGGCCTCAACGCCGCTTGCGGCTTTAATTAGGCCCGAAGCAGCGAAGCTCTGCTGAAGGCCTATTGTAATCGCAGGATTTCTTCATTATTATTATTATTATTCTTCTTCTTTTTCCGTCACTTCGCGCGGCCGTTTGGGGCCTTTAACATATTCAAAAACTCACCAAACTTCACCCAAAATTGTCCCCCAACGAAAATTTTATGAATCTGGTGTAATCGCAAGTGGGCGTGGCCTAACTGCTCAACAGCGCCCCCTAACGTGAGTTGGGGAAAACCGTAAGTCGTAGAGATCTGAAACTCGGAACATATGTAGATCTCCCCAATTCAAGAAAAAAAGTACATTGGGGGTACCCTCTAAAATGCACAGGTAGGCGGCCATTTTGGGTCAAAGGTCAAATTTTGGTCATTTTTCAGTTTTACTCATGTCGAACTTTGACGAACTCCTTCTCAGGCGTTCGACCTATCGGCTTCAAACTTGGTCAGAATGCAGTTAAGGCATGGGCCTTTAAAAGTTATCAAAAAAATTGACTTTTCGTATATGTTCAGGGGGCGTAGTGGAGCGGTGAACTTGGCGTACTCGCCGAAACAAACGAAACGCTATAACTTTGACATTTAAAGGTCTATTGACACCATGCTTTATCCTAGAATAATGAAACTTGGTACACATATGTATCTCATCAGGAGCTACAAAAAAGTCTCTTGGAGCAATGGTCCAAAGCCAACAGGAAGTCGGCCATTTTAGGTCAAAGTCACAATTTGGTCTATTTCATTTACGTCATATCTGAGCGAACTCGTCCTAGAGCTTTCGAGATCCAGGCGTCAAACTCGGTCAGCACTATCTTGAGGCATTGAAGGTCAAAAGTTATCAAAAGAATTTTTCTAAGTCAAAGCATGTGGGCGTGGCCTTAGGTCAAAGTCAAATTTGGTCTATTTCATTTACGTCATATCTGAGCGAACTCGTCCTAGAGCTTTCGAGATCCAGGGGTCAAACTCAGTCAGCACTATCTTGAGGCATTGAAGGTCAAAAGTTATCAAAAGAATTTTTCTATGTCAAAGCATGTGGGCGTGGCCAAGCCTCAAATCTGGCCATTTTCCATGAAACATCAACTACGTCATATCTGAGCGAACTCGTCCTAGAGCTTTCGAGATCCAGGCGTCAAACTCGGTCAGCACTATCTTGAGGCATTGAAGGTCAAAAGTTATCAAAAGAATTTTTCTATGACAAAGCATGTGGGCGTGGCCTTAGGTCAAAGTCACAATTTGGTCTATTTCATTTACGTCATATCTGAGCGAACTCGTCCTAGAGCTTTCGAGATCCAGGCGTCAAACTCGGTCAGCACTACCTTGAGGCATTGAAGGTCAAAAGTTATCAAAATAATTTTTCTATGTCAAAGCATGTGGGCGTGGCCAAGCCTCAAATATGGCCATTCTCCATGAAACATCAAGCTAAAATAACTTCCTAATATAAGCTCCCAGCTTCACCAAACTCACTGACATCGATCCTTGTTCACCCCCCTGCAGGATTCCATTGTAATACTTGGTGGGCGTGGCCTAATTCCTCAACAGCACCCTCTAGAATATTTAGAAAAAACAGCCCCCAGCCATGCTTTATCCCAGAATAATGAAACTTGGTACACATGTGTAGCTCATCAGGAGCTACAAAAAAGTCTCTTGGAGCAATGGTCCAAAGCCAACAGGAAGTCGGCCATTTTAGGTCAAAGTCACAATTTGGTCTATTTCATTGACGTCATATCTGAGCGAACTCGTCCTAGAGCTTTCGAGATCCAGGCGTCAAACTCGGTCAGCACTACCTTGAGGCATTGAAGGTCAAAAGTTATCAAAAGAATTTTTCTATGTCAAAGCATGTGGGCGTGGCCAAGCCTCAAATCTGGCCATTCTCCATGAAACATCAAGCTAAAATAACTTCCTAATAAAAGCTCCCAGCTGCACCAAATTCACTAAGATCTATATTTATCCATCCCTCGACAGGACTGCAGTCCAATATGTAGTGGGCGTGGCCTGATTCTTCCAGAGCGCCCCCTAGAATTTAGTTTAAAAATCAGCCCCCAGCCATGCTTTATCCCAGAATTATGAAACGTGGTATACATGTGTAAATTGTCAGGACCTACAAAAAAGTCTCTTGGAACCCTGGTCCAAAACAAAAACAAAGTCGGCCATTTTGGGTCAAAGGTCATTTTCCGATGTTTTTGAATTGCGTATTTAAACAAACTCCTCTTAGTGATTTTGAAGGATTGCCTTTAAACTTGGTTAACATGCCCTTAACACATTGGACAGTAAAAGTTATCAAAAGTTTGCGTTTTCGTTTATGCTAAAGGGGCGTGGCCAGGCCTCAAACTTGCGCTTCATGCGTCCCCTACATTATTTCTATAGTCCCATCTCAGTGATACATCATCCGATCTGAACCAGATTTATTGTGCATAATCAGTGAGACCTTGTGGACACATTGATATTGTTGTTTAACATATGACTCCAGAGCGCCCCCTAGATTATTCAAACTGTTATATCTCAGTGATACATCATCCGATCTGAACCAGATTTATTGTGCATCATCAGTGAGCCCTTGTGGACACATTGATATGGTGGGCTAACATTTGACTCAAGTGCGCCCCCTACATTATTTCTATAGTTATATCTCAGTGATACATCATCCGATCTGAACCAAATTTATTGTGAATAATCAGTGAGCCCTTGTGGACACATTGATAATGTGGTTTAACATATAACTCCATAGCGCCCCCTAGATTATTCAAACTGTTATATCTCAGTGAGACATCATCCGATCTGAACCAGATTTATTGTGTATCATCAGTGAGACCTTGTGGACACATTGATATTGTGGTTTAACATGTGACTCCAGAGCGCCCCCTAGATTATTCAAACTGTTATATCTCAGTGAGACATCATCCGATCTGAACCAGATTTATTGTGCGTGTGCACCCCTGGTGCGGAGTAGACACGAGAGACTTCGAAATGGCGACCGAGCGGACGAGCTGGAGCTCGCGCGGTCGCCTCAATAAGGTCCGAGCGGCGCTAAGCTGCTTCGGGCCTCAACGCCGCTTGCGGCTTTAATTAGGCCCGAAGCAGCGAAGCTCTGCTGAAGGCCTATTGTAATCGCTCGATTTCTTCATTATTAGGCCCGAAGCAGCGAAGCTCTGCTGAAGGCCTATTGTAATCGCTCGATTTCTTCATTATTATTATTATTATTATTATTATTCTTCTTCCGTCACTTCGCGCGGCCGTTTGGAGCCTTTAACATATTCAAAAACTCACCAAACTTCACCCAAAATTGTCCCCCAACGAAAATTTTATGAATCTGGTGTAATCGCAAGTGGGCGTGGCCTAACTGCTCAACAGCGCCCCCTAACGTGAGTTGGGGAAAACCGTAAGTCGTAGAGATCTGAAACTCGGAACATATGTAGATCTCCCCAATTCAAGAAAAAAAGTACATTGGGGGTACCCTCTAAAATGCACAGGTAGGCGGCCATTTTGGGTCAAAGGTCAAATTTTGGTCATTTTTCAGTTTTACTCATGTCGAACTTTGACGAACTCCTTCTCAGGCGTTCGACCTATCGGCTTCAAACTTGGTCAGAATGCAGTTAAGGCATGGGCCTTTAAAAGTTATCAAAAAAATTGACTTTTCGTATATGTTCAGGGGGCGTAGTGGAGCGGTGAACTTGGCGTACTCGCCGAAACAAACGAAACGCTATAACTTTGACATTTAAAGGTCTATTGACACCATGCTTTATCCTAGAATAATGAAACTTGGTACACATATGTATCTCATCAGGAGCTACAAAAAAGTCTCTTGGAGCAATGGTCCAAAGCCAACAGGAAGTCGGCCATTTTAGGTCAAAGTCACAATTTGGTCTATTTCATTTACGTCATATCTGAGCGAACTCGTCCTAGAGCTTTCGAGATCCAGGCGTCAAACTCGGTCAGCACTATCTTGAGGCATTGAAGGTCAAAAGTTATCAAAAGAATTTTTCTAAGTCAAAGCATGTGGGCGTGGCCTTAGGTCAAAGTCAAATTTGGTCTATTTCATTTACGTCATATCTGAGCGAACTCGTCCTAGAGCTTTCGAGATCCAGGCGTCAAACTCGGTCAGCACTATCTTGAGGCATTGAAGGTCAAAAGTTATCAAAAGAATTTTTCTATGTCAAAGCATGTGGGCGTGGCCAAGCCTCAAATCTGGCCATTCTCCATGAAACATCAAGCTAAAATAACTTCCTAATATAAGCTCCCAGCTACACCAAATTCACTAAGATCTATATTTATCCATCCCTCGACAGGACTGCAGTCCAATATGTAGTGGGCGTGGCCTGATTCTTCCAGAGCGCCCCCTAGAATTTAGTTTAAAAATCAGCCCCCAGCCATGCTTTATCCCAGAATTATGAAACGTGGTATACATGTGTAAATTGTCAGGACCTACAAAAAAGTCTCTTGGAACCCTGGTCCAAAACTAAAACAAAGTCGGCCATTTTGGGTCAAATGTCATTTTCCGATGTTTTTGAATTGCGTATTTAAACAAACTCCTCTTAGTGATTTTGAAGGATTGCCTTTAAACTTGGTTAACATGCCCTTAACACATTGGACAGTAAAAGTTATCAAAAGTTTGCGTTTTCGTTTATGCTAAAGGGGCGTGGCCAGGCCTCAAACTTGCGCTTCATGCGTCCCCTACATTATTTCTATAGTCCCATCTCAGTGATACATCATCCGATCTGAACCAGATTTATTGTGCATAATCAGTGAGACCTTGTGGACACATTGATATTGTTGTTTAACATATGACTCCAGAGCGCCCCCTAGATTATTCAAACTGTTATATCTCAGTGATACATCATCCGATCTGAACCAGATTTATTGTGCATCATCAGTGAGCCCTTGTGGACACATTGATATGGTGGGCTAACATTTGACTCAAGTGCGCCCCCTACATTATTTCTATAGTTATATCTCAGTGATACATCATCCGATCTGAACCAAATTTATTGTGAATAATCAGTGAGCCCTTGTGGACACATTGATAATGTGGTTTAACATATAACTCCATAGCGCCCCCTAGATTATTCAAACTGTTATATCTCAGTGAGACATCATCCGATCTGAACCAGATTTATTGTGTATCATCAGTGAGACCTTGTGGACACATTGATATTGTGGTTTAACATGTGACTCCAGAGCGCCCCCTAGATTATTCAAACTGTTATATCTCAGTGAGACATCATCCGATCTGAACCAGATTTATTGTGTGTGTGCACCCCTGGTGCGGAGTAGACACGAGAGACTTCGAAATGGCGACCGAGCGGACGAGCTGGAGCTCGCGCGGTCGCCTCAATAAGGTCCGAGCGGCGCTAAGCTGCTTCGGGCCTCAACGCCGCTTGCGGCTTTAATTATTATTATTATTATTATTATTTTTTTCCGTCACTTCGCGCGGCCGTTTGGGGCCTTTAACATATTCAAAAACTCACCAAACTTCACCCAAAATTGTCCCCCAATGAAAATTTTATGAATCTGGTGTAATCGCAAGTGGGCGTGGCCTAACTGCTCAACAGCGCCCCCTAACGTGAGTTGGGGAAAACCGTAAGTCGTAGAGATCTGAAACTCGGTACATATGTAGATCTCCCCAATTCAAGAAAAAAAGTACATTGGAGGTACCCTCTAAAATGCACAGGTAGGCGGCCATTTTGGGTCAAAGGTCAAATTTTGGTCATTTTTCAGTTTTACTCATGTCGAACTTTGACGAACTCCTTCTCAGGCGTTCGACCTATCGGCTTCAAACTTGGTCAGAATGCAGTTAAGGCATGGGCCTTTAAAAGTTATCAAAAAAATTGACTTTTCGTATATGTTCAGGGGGCGTGGTGGAGCGGTGAACTTGGCGTACTCGCCGAAACAAACGAAACGCTATAACTTTGACATTTAAAGGTCTATTGACACCATGCTTTATCCTAGAATAATGAAACTTGGTACACATATGTATCTCATCAGGAGCTACAAAAAAGTCTCTTGGAGCAATGGTCCAAAGCCAACAGGAAGTCGGCCATTTTAGGTCAAAGTCACAATTTGGTCTATTTCATTTACGTCATATCTGAGCGAACTCGTCCTAGAGCTTTCGAGATCCAGGCGTCAAACTCGGTCAGCACTATCTTGAGGCATTGAAGGTCAAAAGTTATCAAAAGAATTTTTCTAAGTCAAAGCATGTGGGCGTGGCCTTAGGTCAAAGTCAAATTTGGTCTATTTCATTTACGTCATATCTGAGCGAACTCGTCCTAGAGCTTTCGAGATCCAGGCGTCAAACTCGGTCAGCACTACCTTGAGGCATTGAAGGTCAAAAGTTATCAAAAGAATTTTTCTATGTCAAAGCATGTGGGCGTGGCCAAGCCTCAAATATGGCCATTCTCCATGAAACATCAAGCTAAAATAACTTCCTAATATAAGCTCCCAGCTTCACCAAACTCACTGACATCGATCCTTGTTCACCCCCCTGCAGGATTCCATTGCAATACTTGGTGGGCGTGGCCTAATTCCGCAACAGCGCCCTCTAGAATATTTAAAAAAACAGCCCCCAGCCATGCTTTATCCCAGAATAATGAAACTTGGTACACATGTGTATCTCATCAGGAGCTACAAAAAAGTCTCTTGGAGCAATGGTCCAAAGCCAACAGGAAGTCGGCCATTTTAGGTCAAAGTCACAATTTGGTCTATTTCATTTACGTCATATCTGAGCGAACTCGTCCTAGAGCTTTCGAGATCCAGGCGTCAAACTCGGTCAGCACTATCTTGAGGCATTGAAGGTCAAAAGTTATCAAAAGAATTTTTCTATGTCAAAGCATGTGGGCGTGGCCAAGCCTCAAATCTGGCCATTCTCCATGAAACATCAAGCTAAAATAACTTCCTAATATAAGCTCCCAGCTGCACCAAATTCACTAAGATCTATATTTATCCATCCCTCGACAGGACTGCAGTCCAATATGTAGTGGGCGTGGCCTGATTCTTCCAGAGCGCCCCCTAGAATTTAGTTTAAAAATCAGCCCCCAGCCATGCTTTATCCCAGAATTATGAAACGTGGTATACGTGTGTAAATTGTCAGGACCTACAAAAAAGTCTCTTGGAACCCTGGTCCAAAACCAACAGGAAGTCGGCCATTTTGGATCAAAAGGTAGTTTTGGTCATAAATTTCACACCTTTTGACTCAAGTGCGCCCCCTACATTATGTCTATAGTTATATCTCAGTGATACATCATCCGATCTGAACCAGATTTATTGTGCTTTATCAGTGAACACTTCGACACACATTGATAATGGTATGTAAAGTTTTACTCCATAGCGCCCCCTATATTATTACTACAGTTATATCTTAGTGATACATTATCCGATCTGCACGAGATTTATTGTGCTTTATCAGTGAACACTTCGACACACATTGATAATAGTATGTAAATTTTTACTCCATAGCGCCCCCTATATTATTACTACAGTTATATCTTAGTGATACATTATCCGATCTGCACGAGATTTAGTGTGGTTCAT
>JBBPBX010095472.1:2411-13197 GCA_038048925.1 Garcialebias charrua | reverse complement strand
GTGGGGTGGAGGGGGGGGGGGTTGCAGGATGGGTGGTGGGAGAGGAGGGGAAGGAAACTAAGTACTGTATTTTATATTTGAAGGATAAAAACAGCTGAAACTGTTTGTGATTTGTCACTTAGCAAAATAACTCATGATTCACTAAATTTTTTTTTTGCAAACCTTCAAAAGTAATGAATGGTTGGACATCTACAATTAATTAACTTCTGTAGCAAACCCAATGAACCAAGGGTGTGTGTGTGTGTGTGGGGGGGTTGTTAAGCTCCAGCAGCTGCACTCATCTCAAGGCCATACTTGTTTTAAAATAAAATAAAAACTTATCAGACGTTTTGCCTCTCTGATTCATTCAGTCATGATTTTCTATTGACTAAAGGTCTATCTTTCTCTCTATTTTGCCTTTAGACGGACAACCTTTTGTGTAAAGTATTTCTTAATACATGTGAGCAAATAATATCAAACTGGAAAACCTTTTAGATGCAGTTACACCTCCAAAATAGCAACTTCTCAAACACAAAAACAAGGTACCTACACATTCACTCTCAGAGAACAGAAAACAGGCTGCAGGCAGGTTCAGCACGGGTGGGGGGGGGAGAAATCCCACAGAAAACAGATAACAGACAGGAGCCAAGCTACACATGCACACACTGAGAAAAATGGGAGGAAGAAAAAAAACCAGAGGTGCAGGGCTCCAGAAACACAAACATACACGTAAAAAAAAAGGACTAAACAAAAACAGAATGACGCGTCAAATATAAAAATAAACGTTCTTGTCTTATTTTCTCTTCTCGCCTGGCCGGACACGCTAAGTCCAATGTAGGTCTGGCAGCCAGCCTCACATGTCTCTGGTCTCGGCTTGTTTTGACTGCCCTCGCTTATATACAGGTGTTCCCGGTCTCACGAGCTCTAACATATGAGGTTCCGGACGTACGAGAACACGTGCTCCGCGTTCTCACATATGAATTTTCATCTTACGAGCACCTCGCAGGAACGGAACCTGCTCGTAAGTCGGGGACCACCTGTATAGAAAAAGATTGGTCCTGCCAACTAACGAAATGCGCAAAAATTCGACTAGTTCTTGAAAAACAGGCACCTCACTTAAAATTTCAAGTCATCGGCTCAGGGTGAACTAGTTCCTGTTACTGTACTCAAATTGTTTTAAAAACGACATATCAACAAACACTATTTAACACTCACATTTCTTGTTGACCTGTGCGGATGTCTGGAAATCTCCGCCAACCCGACCCTGATCGCACCAGATGGACAGAGGAAGCCGGCCAGAGACAAACCCAATCACTGGACTTTCTGTCATATTTACCGTGCCTCGCAGCTGCGCTCCGTTCAGAGGTCATCAGGAGCAGGTATTGGGAGAATGGGTTTTCGGCACCATAATGATGGGGATTTTAAACCCCTGTTACCTTAATAAAAACCACACAAGATAAACAAGAGAACAGTGTTAAATCAGACAAACAACTTTGCAAAGGGGAAGGCTTTTTAATGTCCTTTGAAACTTAGTTTGGTCTCAAATACATTGTCCAGCACAATTCCGAATTGTACTGGACATGACAAGCTATTTAAACAAGAAGCAGGTGGAGTTTGACAAGCTCTGACGTCTTACAGATAAAACAAACAAGTCATGGTTCTGATCAAACAAGAACATCTAATCCAAACATTGTCAAGGCTAGAAGACTGTCTTTTCTGTATCAAGGAGAAAAGCAAACAACATGTTTGTACTATCAAATATAAGTGTTTAAAGGGAACAGAGAATATTTGATATAAGTGAGCTGGGTTATAATTATTGGGTCAGAGTAATTAGTTTTAGATGATAAATATTGAATATCTCCATCATATGTAGCAGCTAGGATTAAGCTCAGCTCATCTGTACAGCGGGTACAAGTTGCAGGCAGTCGTCAGACTGACATACAGTCTTTGAAAGCAGATATTAAAGAGTTGAAAACCATGTTTGCTGCTATGAAACCCAGCACTAGGCACGAAACAGATAGTGACCGATTGACGGTTCGCGAGACACAGTGTCCTGGGATAGAAAGTAGTGAAGACTCAGAAATAGTAGCTTTAAAGAAACAAGTGGAAAGACTACAGCAGAAGGTGTCAGCCCAAACGGCCCAATCTTTAGATATGTCAGCTAATATGTTGCAGGTGGAACCCAAAAGACTGGGTCCTGGTAAAACACAGGGTGTTAGGACTAACAGAGGTTCAGAGGACAGCATTTGTTACAGATGTGGTGACAATGGGCATTTTTCAAATAAATGCCAAAATGCTGAGAACCAGAGTAGAGTCATTCAGAAGCTTATCCAGTCTCTCAAAAGAGCAAAAGAGCAAATGGGGGGTGCCAGGCTTGGGGAAAGCTCGAACACAGACTGCACTGTCAAGAGAAGTGAGGCAATATCAGTAGGGAACAGGGCTATTCCAAAAGGACTGATAGGTCCCACGTCAACTGTATCTGTGAGGGTGAATGGTCATGCCTGCGATGCGGTACTGGATAGTGGCTCACAGGTTACCATTATCTTTGAGGAGTGGTATAAGAAGCATTTAGCTAATGTTCAGATCTTACCAGTGTCTGGGTTGGCTATTTGGGGATTAAGTGACACCAGTTATCCCTATCTGGGGTATATTCTGGTAGAAATTGAGTTCCCTGAAACTGTAGTCGGGACTAGGGAATCACTTTCTGTGTTGGCTTTGGTCTGCCCAGGTCCCAGGACTCCAGACCAGACCCCTGTTGTTCTGGGGACTAATGCTAGTTTATTTAAGAGGTTAGCCCAGCTTTGTAGCTCGGACATTGGGGTTGATCTAGCGCAGACACTAGGTATCCGGACCAAAACTTCAGAGCAGAAGGAACTTCAGACTACAGGTGAGGAAGAGGACCTGGGCTACGTGAGATGGATAGGGCCTGGCCCACTAACCATACCAGCTGACAGCGGCTGTCGGGCCACCTGCCAGGTGAAACTGAGACGCCCATTGGACAGGGAAGTGCTGATGGTGGACATGTCGCCCAGGGGCTCGCTCCCTGCAGGGGTGCTTCTCCAACCGTTAGTTTTGCCAAGTTCAGAAGTGACTGTGGATAGTTTCCCAGTTTGTATGCACAATGAGTCCGGCCGGGAAGTAATTCTCCCAGTTGGCACTGTAGTGGGACAGTTATGCGCGGTTGATATGGTAACTGCGCCCCTGAAGCCAAAACCTCAGTCCGAGGGGGTGTCCAACGAGTTCGACCCTCAACTCATTAACTTTGGTGGGTCACCCATCCCAGAGCCTTGGAAAGCTAGGCTGAGAAAAAAATTAGCAGATAGAGCCAGCGTGTTCTCCTTGCATGAATGGGATGTGGGACTCGCTAAAGGGGTAGAGCATCATATTAGGTTGTCTGACGCTCGACCCTTTAGAGAACGGTCACGTAGACTGGCGCCTGCTGACATTGAGGATGTTCCTCTGCTGACCCGAGTGTACGCCGCCAGGGACCGGAGGGACATCTTCTCTGGGGGCTGCAGGCGCCGTTTGATTTCATCATAAGAGATGAGAAATTTCCCTGAACAGGAGGGAATACATTAGCACGGCAGGGTTGGGATCCAGCAGCACAGAGTGATTTATTTTTCTAAATGTTGAAACATTTCTATCAACAAAATAACTGAAAACGCAACGCTTGTTACTGCAACTTACGAGCCTTGGATCCCTTCATGTTGGGGTCCAGGAGGGACGACACCTCTGCAAACGGCATCTCGGTGGTGGGTTCGGAGTTTGCGTGCAAGTCTGGTGGCAGCTCCCGATGCTGGGGAATGATCTCCGTCTGGAGTGGAGCAGATCCCTGCATCTGATGCTGAATGTGCAGCATTTCAATCTGGTTCTGGTCTAACGGAGCCTGACCCTGTGCCTGAGAAGGGACTAATGCGTTCTCAGATAAACCCTGCATTCCCATCCCTCCTGGTGATATGTCACCTTGCTCTGAAGACACCTGAAAAATGCTCATAACTGGCTTCACCACAGTGAAAACCATGTTACCCTGGCTATCCAGACCCATGACTCTACCAGATGGGTCCATGTCTTTGCTAAAATGTTTCCTCTCCAGCAGAAAGAATAAAAATAAAAAAACTCTGTACTGTAGTTATTAGTTCATGTACTAACTCTAGTTCAAACGATGGAGTTAAAACTGAACTAACGTAGCTGAGAATAACCCCCCCTACATGAAAACTGTTCCATCTTTTCTCATCTTTATCAGTCCTTTAATTACTCATGACAACACATCTGACGTTTTATTCTGGAAAACAAACAAACAAACAAGAAAGAAACACAATTAATACCCGAGTTTTAAATAATGTGTTTTAACTGAGCTTTAAGGCTGCTATCGAAGCATCCCGGGCCTCCATAACACCTCAGCAGTGCCACAGGCCGATTGCCTCCATGCCACGCCGCATTGAAGCAGTCATTTCTGCAAAAGGATTCCCGACCAAGTATTGAGTGCATAACTGAACATAATTATTTGAAGGTTGACTTTTTTTGTATTAAAAACACTTTTCTTTTATTGGTCGGATGAAATATGCTAATTTTTTGAGACATGAATTTTGGGTTTTCATGAGCTGTATGCCAAAGTCATCAGTATTAAAACAATAAAATACCTGAAATATTTCAGTTGGTGTGCAATGAATCTAAAATATATGAAAGTTTCATTTTTATCATTACATTATGGAAAATACTGACCTTTATCACAATATGCTAATTTTTTTAGAAGGACCTGTAATTAACATGCAGTACATCATTTTTTAAATGTATGTCTGAATTAGGACAAATCAGTTTGTTTCAAGTATGATAAAAAAAATAAACCTCAATATTTTAAAACAAATTTCATCCTCAATCAAAAAAGGCGTTCAATACAGAACAACTGGACTTTATTTACTGTTCTGATGCAATATAAAATTCATATAATTTAAAAGTAAACAGATGGAAAAAAGCTCCTAAATGGAGCCTCATTATGTCTTTTTAGGTAAGGCATTGCTTATTTCAGCAATCCGATGAATGCCAAAAGACACTTCATATCTATTACTGTGAAATAAGTTCCCAGGTGTTGGACAGTTGCAACAGTTTCATATACTGTACTCAGCATCTGACATGTTTAAGCACCATTTTCAATCAAATGGACATCTTGAACAGTTTTTAAAACTTTATGTCATATATTATTTGCATTTTACAATAACCTAATAAATGAATAAAGGCTTGTATGTAAAGTCATGGTCACAAAGAAACCGGTAAATTAGCATCATCTAAGATTTTATGGTCAAAAACTGCAGTAAATTTACTTCAGTTTCTTAAATTAACTTAATAGAAATATTTATTAAACCACAATATAGAACCAGTTTAAAGGGTCGGTCAACCTCAATTCAAGGAATTGGCTTATTGAATGGCTTGGAGACTGAAGTAAAAATGCAACAATGATTACATTTAAGAAAATGATTAAAAATGGACTATTTCAAAGGTATAAATGAAATACCGTTATGTATGTTGCTTTGTAGTTCGATATTTTTGGTGAATTATTTCTTGTTTTTTATTAATTAAAGTTGATTGTTGTTTGATTTGGATTGTAAGAGGGGGCAGTTCTTCTTACTGCCACCCTTCATTTTATTTATGTGTTGTATATTTATTTGTTGTATTATAATGTATTGTTTTGTTTTTTATTATAAAACGAATGAATAAACTAAACTAAAATTAATAAATATGACAAGACATTCCAGTATGATAAAGGTAAAAACAGGCTATACAATGTAAAATTTTAGAAAGCATAAGTTATAATAATAGTAATAATTCACACATATTAATAGAGTACAATAAAAATAAAATTATAATGAGCAGTATTTTTATGCTGCTTTGGTGCGTTTTACTTTTGATACAATTACTTTTCGGCTGCTCTGTAGAAGTTTATAAATGAGGACAAAGCAAATGCAGTTCAGGTGGAATTAAACGAATTGTTTGTGAAAATGTTGCAGTTATTTACCCTTGAAGCCAAGATGGTGTAGTGGTTAGGGCGTTTGACTTGGGACCCGAAGGACGGCCACTACACACCTTGGGGTGTCTATGAGTGCACACCTATTTCTCCAGCTCCCCGAGCGCCTTCTATGGCTGCTCACTGCACCACCTGGTAGGTGGTTGGGTTAAATGCAGAGACGAATTTCGTCTGTGTATGGGAAACATACGCAGATGACAAGATTAGACAATTATTATTATTATTATTATTATTGAAGCAAGAGAGGACAGAAGTAGCGCGTGAGACCAGTTTGAGTCTTGCGCCATTACGCATGCGCAAAGCAAAAGGGAAAAAAAGTTAAAAAAAAGTTTAACGCTTATTAAAAGCGAGATGTAACATTTTTAATCCCCATGTTTGGACACTTTGCTATTGCTGCTAATTTGGAATGCAACCAACGAACCTCCTGAACTTTAAGCTAACTCCTTTAGTTTGAAGACAACCAGCGCATCTAACGTTAACAAACATCCATCATGGCTGCCAGCCGCCGCCGCTGGAGCCGCCCGTTTTTCTCTCTGAAATATGAAACGAGGACACGCAGCTGCGGTTTTGAACTGCATCCAAACACACACGAGTCCTGACTTATGCAACAGCAAGTGATGGGAGCCCCACTCACCGATCCGCCGTCTATTCTTCCGCGCTAACAGGACGCTGATCCTAGAACGGTCCGAACCAAGCCGACGACATTTTCTCTTCTTGTCTGCTGCTGCTTCGGCGGGTTACAAATCAGCCAACGTGCACCACAGTCCGAAGCAGTAATCTCCGCTCTGATTGGTGGAAAAACAGATCAATCATCTCAGAAGCTGTTCTCATTGGACAAGAAAACGGTAAGTAGCCCCAAGGGGGCGGTATTTCCGAACCGCATCCGTTTTAATAGAATATCAATTAAAAAAAAACTCTTGAGTTTAATAAATTGAGGAAAAAAGTCAGATCCATATTTTTACGATCTTGTAGGGTATGAATGTAGTGGTCTTTAAATCGTGAATATTTGACTTTTTAAATTAATTTAGATCTGTGTTTGCCTTTTCAGGCATAAATACTCAAACCTAAATGTCTGATAGTGCGCATATGAATCAGATGTTTATATTTATGTTTGTTTATGTTTATTAAATTTGTTCTTTTTTTTTTTTACAAAAGAAACAATACAAGACAATCCCATAAATGATAATGTACAAAATATAAAAAATGAAAGGTAGCAGAAAGAAGAATAAATCTTATTATATCTGCCCCTTTTTTCCAACAATCAGATTAAACAATAATAATCTTCAACCAACAGTACAAAATGACTAACTCTTTCTAATTTTCTAACTAATACAATACACATTACGCTATTTCATATATATTTTAACACATTCGTTTTGATCATTTTCTTAAATGTAGACCTTGACTTGGCATTTTTAACTACATTCTCCAAGCCATTCCATAATCTAATTCCCTGGATTGAGGTAGAACGTCCCTTCAAACTAGTTCTGAATTGTGGTTTTACAAACATCTCTGTCCCCTTAAGATTATAACAACTTTGTCTTTTAACAAAATGCATTTGGATATTTAAAGGTAATGCATTATTTTGAGCCCTATACATAACTGATAAAATATTATAGTCTACCAAATCATGGAACTTCAATAACTTCAGTTGATAAAATAATGTACTTGATGGATGACAGTAATGTTTTCTAGTGATAATTCTTACAGCTCTTTTCTGTAATACAAAAATAGGCTTTGTGATTGTTTTACACGCATTCCCCCAAACATCAATACAATAGATTAAGTGTGGAACAATGATTGTGTTATACAACAAATACAGAGCTTTATCATTCAATAGGTCTCTGACTTTGTACAGTACTGCAATCGATTTAGCTATTTTTATTCTTACAGAATTTATGTGTTGTTTCCATGTCAGTTTGTCATCAATGATAACACCCAAAAACTTCACCTCACTCACTCTACAAATCTCAACATCCTCAATTTTGAGTGGAACATCAACAGTTTTCTTTTTATTACCGAATATCATGTAATTAGTTTTTTCTAGATTTAATGATAATTTATTTATTTTAAACCAAGTTTGTATCTTGACAAATTCTGTCTTTATCAATTCCAACATTTGTTCTATATCTTCACCTAAACAGAAAAAAGTGGTATCATCAGCAAAAAGTACACATTTAAGGAGTCCTGACACATTTACCAAGTCATTCACATATAAAATAAAAAGCTTTGGTCCAAGTACAGAGCCTTGGGGAACTCCACATGTGATATTACAGAGGTCAGATCTTACATCATTTATTTGTACAAATTGTTTCCTATCTTTTAAGTAGCTAGATACCCACTGTAATGCTGGTCCTCTAATACCATATTTGTTCAGTTTTTCTAGGAGAATGGTGTGATCAATAGTATCGAATGCTTTTTTTAAATCAACAAAAATACTGATACAATATTGTTTTTGATCGACAGCAGTAGTTATTTGTTCCATTAATTCCATGAGAGCCATTGATGTAGAGTTTTTTGCTCTAAACCCATACTGACTGTTGCTTAGAATATTTTGTTTATCTATAAATTGATCTAGTCTGTTTACAAATAGTTTTTCAAGAATTTTTGAAAACTGTGGTAACAAGGATATAGGTCTATAATTGTTGAACACACATTTATCACCATTTTTAAAAAGAGGAACTACCTTAGCTACTTTCATATTATCTGGAAATATTCCTGTTGAAAATGATAAATTACATATGTATGTAAACGGCTCAATAACTATAATAATAGATGTATCAGAGAGTACAAATTATTCCAAATTTAACAGCCCATATTTGTCTTATTCAATCATAATAATCAAAAGTTGTATTTTCTCGTTAATTCCCCCATTTCATGGTTCTAAAATTTAGTCACAATATAAGAAATGGTACACTACAGTATAAAAGTCAATACTGACCTTTTTGCTGTGATTGTGCGCCCTCTAGTGGACATTTTGTAGCACGTTATCTAAAGAAAACTTCAATTTTGCACAGGTTTTAATTAGTTTTTAAATTAGTTTTCGTTTTAATCCAAAACTATTTAAAAATGAACGAAAAAACAGTTACTTGCAGATTATTTTCTATACAAGTAGAAAAGGGTTGTGACAGATTCAGTTCAGTCCATCAATAATCATTCATTCATGTATTAAGGTTAGTCTAAGTAAGTCACGAGGACTCAATTTTCAAGAAACCTGTTTTAGACAGATAACAGTTAAAGTACAGACACCAATAATTCAACAAAAAGCAATTCAAATAAAAGTTATAAGCACAGTCAAATCAAGAGGTCATCTTAAACAAGGTAAATTCAATTCAATGTGCTTTATTTAATGGACAAAGCAGTTTTTCGGTCAGTGCCGCAGTCTTGTAATTCTAAGGCTGCAGGTTTGAGTCCAGGTTGCATCAGGAAGTGCATCTGGCGTAAAACAAGTGCCAAATATTTTTTGTGTAAAATTCCCTCGCTCAGATAAATCCAGAGCAATCGAAAGAAAAACAATGACTTGATGGACAAAGAATTCACACGTTATCTGCTAATGAGTAAACTGCAATGAAATTATATTTCTTTAATTCAATTCAGTTCAAAAATACTTTATTAATCCAAAGGGGAAATTAATTGTTGTTGTAGCTCATCATCCTGGTTTCATTAGTTAAAGATGCTGATGGTTTTGAGCAGGATTTCTTGTAGCAGTCTGTCCCACAGCAGATCAGAAGAAACTGGCTGGAGATGCTGATCCATCCACCCAGACCCTGCAGGCCTCTTATCCTCTTGGGCAGCAAGACTGAGCAGAACTCCTCCCCGAGCAATGGCCATTTCTTGCAGCATCCTGCCGAGCCCCTCGGCACTGCAGACTTAATTGCAGGTGCCAGGGGACAATCTCGGTCCTCCTGCTGTTTTAAGCCGTGGTCAAGCACTCGAGCACAGCCTCCATGTAGACGGTAATGCATCCACAGCACCTCCTTTTCAACTGATTTGGGATTTAGGGCTGTAGTTGAGGTCTTATTTGGGCTTCTGAGATGTTAATCAGCTCCCAGTTGTAGAAAAACACCTTGTTTTTAGTTACACATAACAAATGTCCAAATGTGAAAAAGGTTTCAGTAAAAATCCTTCCAGCGGCACAGCATCAGAAACCAGAGGAAGTACTCAACTGAAAAAAAAAGTGATTTACATCCAGAAAAATTTGTAATTTTTTTTTTTTCAAAAGCAAAGTCTCAGAATGAATATGAGAGAGCTACTCCAACATGCAGCCACCTTGAGCGACGCAATTCTGGAACATGTCCTGTCTTCATCTATTTTAGTAATAAATATCATTTTAAGCTTGCTCCTAATTCTGAAATGTTTTCCACAACATGCCTGCTCCTTTTTCTGAAAATTATTTTTCAGATTTTCACTGAAATTTTAAAAGCGCTTACAGGCATTAAGCAGAAAAATTTCACGTCAGTTATTTGTAGTAAAAAAAAAAATGACGATCAAACTGTCACATTTGCAGCTGCACTAATTCATACGGTGATGCTCTGCAACTCGTAACAAACTCCAGGGACTTACACGGCAGCTTGTCTGCTTCTACGGTACATTGAATAACTTTTCTAAGCCTTGAGATAAAATTAAAAAAAGAAAATGAAACAAATTTTCTTCTTTGTTGAAACGTTTCATGTTTTGTCCAAAATACTTTTTCAGTCTGAGGAGCTGCAACAAACTCAGTCAAAAAGGTTTAAAATTATTTTATTTAACTAAACTAAAATCTTCTGGTCACTGATGAGGTCTTCTGCA
>JBBPBX010095471.1:0-13198 GCA_038048925.1 Garcialebias charrua | reverse complement strand
GTTTCCTCTTGGTGCAGTACTCAACACCACCACTAGATGTCACTGACGCAACAGAGTTTAAACTATTTTCTCAGTTTTGACAATTGCATGACATTAAATACGAACAAATAAAACCCTTTTGTCCTGCAACAGCTACGATAATTTTATGGATTTATTTTCATTCTGAACTGCGTCGGCCAGGAATCGAACCCGGGTCAACTGCTTGGAAGGCAGCTGTGTTAACCACTACACCACCAACGCAATGATAAAATGTCTTGCTCAAGGACGCAACATGTGATTATAGCGGGAGATGAACATACAACTTTTCAGTCAGGTTCTGCATTTTGTCAATCGCTCTTAGTCTGACCCCTTCTCTGGACTCATGTTTGCCATGGGGGACCCAAACGGAACCAAAAACCCAAGACTACGTAGCCCACAGGAACATGGGGTACTCATACTCCCCCACCACGATAAGGTGGCGATTGATCGGAGGAGGTATTTTTTTATTTTATTATTTTTTTTTTATTTATGTTTTTATAGTTCATTTTTAAAGTGGTGAACCGGAGTGCCCGGAGAAACGCCACTGCTGGTGGGGAGAAGTCAGAAAACAGCTGTTGGATCCAGAATCTGAACTCAAAAGGTCTGTTTTCGATGGTGTTTTCTCCCTGAATCAGTCGTCTTGAGGCATGTGCGAAGAACAAGTAAACAGCCGAATGAACCAGTTCTTTTTCTTGTTTTTCGGCTTTTTCTCCTTCAGCACATTCATTTTTGCCTCAAGGTGCAGAAGTTGGTCGTCCATGTTTCTAAGTTGGTCATTTAGAACAATGGACTCCACATCAGACTTGCTTTGTGTTGTGTTTAGCAAATCTGTTTCCACAGCCTCAGAAGACTCTCTGATCAGAAAACCCTGGTCAGTGCTGAGTTCCAGCTGGTCCTCATGGGGAATCTCTGGAACCTCGCTGACAGAGTCTTCTGCTGGGTCATCTTCTGGGCTTGTCTGAGACTGAGCGTCCTGTGTTGGTGGGACGCTGTCTCTCTGCTGCAGTTCTTTGGTTGCAGCTTCAAGCTCTTGTTTTAATTGATCAATCATAATTTGTGATTGATCCAGTTTGATTCTTTGGTCAAACTCTTTGTCTTTTTGATCTTGCAGGTCACATTTAGCTTGTTCCAGCTCTGACTTTATCTGAGGGCTTGACTGTACGACGTCTTTAAGGTCAACAACCTCTTTCATACAGTCTTCCTTTCCAACATGAACTCTGTGAAGCTCAGATTTTAGCTGTTCAATAGTGGCCAACGCTTCACTAAGCTGAAATTGAACGTTTTTCAGCTGTGAGTCAGCTTCAGTGCTAGCCTCACGTTCTTTAGCTGTAAGAGCAGCCAAATCCTGATTCAGGCTAACAATTAGCTTCTTCGCAGCCTCTGAGCTCAAGTCGGAGTTACCTTCTCTCTCTCGAGATTCAGTCAGCTCCTTCTCTGTTTTCTCCAACTTCTCTTGAAGCTCAGCATTTTGCGCTTCAAGCTGGACAATGTAATCGTCTGCACTCCGTTTCAACATGAGAACTTCTTCAAGTTCCTTGTGGAGTTCGTAGGCAAGTTGCTGGTTTTCAAACGATTTCTTGCCAGGAGCTCGTTGGTTTCTCAACTTTTCAATTTCGTCCTGAGCCTCATAGAGTTTGTCTTTCAGATTCATGTTTTCATGGAACACAGCTACTTTGTCAATGTGGGGAATATCCACAGGATCTTCTTGCTGTGCGTTGGCATATTTCCCAGGGTATCCACGATAAGGCTGGTAGTCATCGTAATAACCACCAAAATCCCTTCGTGGTTGACGTTTCCGGTCTCGTTTCCTTCTGCAGCGGGAGTTTGGCCCTTCAACCGCTGGGGGAGAGTTTCCTTTAAGATCCATTTTCGACTTTTCAAACAAATGCTTCAAAGAACTTCTGCAAATATTACGTTTCCTACCCTAACGTAGTGACGTTTCGGACTGAATGAAACTTTCACAAGTCTCAGGTTCTTAAATAGAGTTCACATCAAAGGGCTGTGATGTCATACTGTGATGTCATAATACTGTATGCTTTAATTAATATGTAGGTTTCACATCAAAGGACTGTGATGTCATACTGTGATGTCATACTACTGTATGCTTTAATTAATATGTAGGCTTCACATCAAATTACTGTGATGTCATACTGTGATGTCATAATACTGTATGCTTTAATTAATATGTAGGTTTCACATCAAAGGACTGTGATGTCATACTGTGATGTCATACTACTGTTTGCTTTAATTAATATGTACGGTTCACATCAAATGACTGTGATGTCATAGTGATGTCATGAAGGAGCACAACTGCAAATCCTTGTGGGCAGAGCCTAGTTCTTGTAAATTAAAGTGTAAATTTTAATGCATTGCTGTGGGCGGATCCTGTCATTTCAAAATAAAATATGTTTGAAAACAAAGTAGTGTGTGTTATATGTTTTTAAAATCCTTTAAACAGGTTAAATATACTGAGAGCTACTAATATTCTAGAAGCTTCTGTCAACAGTTCAGTAGCTAAAAAAAATATTAATATTTTATTATGAATATATGTAAATACACACACACACATTTAATGCTAAAACTGCTACATTTGTGAGGTTACTGAGCAACTTGTTTTTACTTGAATCATCAGCACTTTGTTATGAAGTGTAACCATAGCAACAAGAATGTTTTCTATCGAGCAGCAGGGGCGCTGTAGTCAGAGCCAGAGCCATATAAAGTGAGAGTTGCGACACTTCCATAGACTCCCGTTGTAAGAATGGAATGCGGAAGTCACGTGGGTCATGGAGGGGGCGATTTGTTCCATGGCTGTTTTACAGTCTGACTCTGCCTGCAGTAGCGCTCCGTCGCCGCCAGAGGGCGCAGCTCCACAAGGTTTCCATAGCCGTTGTTTGGAACGATTGACCGCCTTTCGGCGACATCAAAGGGTGTCGGAACTCTCTCTATATATGGCTCTGGTCAGAGCATTCCATCCTAAGGTAGTTAGGATATGATGCAAAATTCTAAAGATAAAATATTTGTTCCCATTTATTTACCACTGTACATGACCTATGTGCCTCTGGTGAACTCAGATCATAAAACTTTTAACTCCTTTTGGCAGACTAAGCATGTCTATGGATGAGCTTCATGAGGAATGTGTGACTGCAGCACCTCACCACAGAAGCTCAGGAGAAGGTGGCAGTCCAAGGAAACAGCAGATAGGTGGATCAAGTCTTCAGGCAGCTGACCTCCCCAACATCCAGCGGTTGTATCATTTGTCTTCATCCCATCTTCCACTGGATTTGTGGAAATGATTTCTCTCATGAAAAATAAGTGGACTGATGTGTGAAACAAATGTTCTTCTGAACTAATTAGAAATGAGCTCATTGTCAATCTAAATGATGAAATGTCTTGCTCAGAGTTTTACTCTTAGGCTCTGAAAAACAAACCACTCCTTTCTGCTGCACAAGCTCTACACAAATACAAATGGAAGAAACAGGTTGACTCCACATGATTATCTAAATTATTAGGATTTTTTGTAGCATTGTAAAGTTTTAAAGTTTTGTAATTTTTTTTATTAATAAAATTACAAAACTACTACAGGCATTAACAATCTGCTCACAGACTCATGTTCGTGCTGCTGTTCTGCATATATTTGTACTACTAGTGCTTAGTGTATATATAATTATCAACAAAATCCATGCTCAGTTTAATTTTTAGATATCATTTTTCTTAGTTCATATCTTGGATTTTACTACAGTTCTTTTTTTTTCTTTTTATTACTGGATGTAACTTGGACCCTGTGTACATAATTTAGTTCCACCACATGTGGTGCAAACAACAATACTGTAAACTAATTCGTGAACAAGACCCCGAGATACTTAAACTCCTCCACTTGGGGCAGGACCTCCTCCCCGACCCGGAGAGGGCATGCTACCCTTTTCCGGCTCAAGACCATGGCCTCGGATTTGGAGGAACTGATCCTCATCCCGGCCGCATCACACTCGGCTGCAAACCGCTCCAGTGAAAGCTGTAGATCACGATCTGATGAAGCCAACAGGACCACATCATCTGCAAAAAACAGAGAAGCGATTCTAAGGCCAAAGGGACTAAAGGTCTCTGTAGTCTTGTTTTCTGACTACCGTATTTTTCGGTGTATAGGTCGCACCTTTTTATGGTTTTTTCAAGGCCTGCGACCTATACACCGGTGCGACCTATTTATGGATTTTTTTTCATATTTTTAGACCAATTTTTGGCTGAGTTATGGCCCTTTTTCCCTGTTGCATAAAATGGTGCAGTACCAGTTTCGGCCACCAGGGGGCAATGCCAGTGCAGTACCAGTTTCGGCCACCAGGGGGCAGTGCAAGTGCAGTACCAGTTTTGGCCACCAGGGGGCAGTGCAAGTGAAGTACCAGTTTTGGCCGCTATGATCGCTAAAGAGGCCTGTACCGGTATTCTGTTTACTGGTACAGTACCGGTAACTGCAGACGTGCCTGCCCTGGGGGGCGTTACCTGTTTGTGCATTGAGCATAAAAGCCCATCACCCCGGCTTCATCTCTGTGGGAGTAGGAAAGAACAGTGAACAAACAGCGAACAGAGTAAACAAGAGAACAGCAGCAGCCATGCCACCGAAGAGAAATTCGTACACGGCGGAAAAGAAGTTGGAGGTCGTCAAATTCGCCGTGGTGCACGGAAACCGAGCGGCTGACCGGCAGTACGGCATCAGCGAGAAGGTGATCCGGGGCTGGAGGAAGTCTGAGGGGGTCATCCAGGCCATGAAGCGGTCCAAGCGGGCTAACAGGGGCAAGCGAGCCAGGTGGCCTGAGCTGGAGGACACGGTCAAGTCCTGGGTCCTCTCGGAATGTGCGTGTGGGAGAGGGGTGTCCACTGTCCAGCTGCGCCTCCATGCCATGTCTGTGTCAAAGGACATGGGTGTGACGGAGTTCCAAGGTGGTCCGAGCTGGTGTTTCCGTTTTATGAAACGCCATGACCTCTCCATCAGAGCTCGGACCACCATGTCGCAGAAGCTCCCCGCGGACTACCAGGAGAAGCTGGACACCTTCTGTGCCTTCGTGAGTCGGCAGGTAAGCTAAGTTTTTTATTTTGTGTGTTAAACCTGTATGTTGGTAAATTTTAATAGATTAATTTACCGGTAATATAAAATCGCGCGATCACAGCAACTTTGTTGTCAGTGCGCGCGCGTTTCTTTGTTTAAGCTGTCTGCCTTCGTGTGTCGCCTGGTTCCGGTACCGGCTAAGCTAAGCTAACATGTTTTTTTGTGTGTGTTAAACGGACCTGTATCCTTGTAAATTTTAATAGATTACCGGTAATTTAATATAAAATCAAGCGCTCACAGCGAGTTTTGTGGTGAGTGGGTGCGCGCTCGATTCTTTGTTTCCCGTGCTTTTTTTTGTGTGTTTAACGCACTTCTTGCTAAATTTTAATAAATTAATTTTATAATTACAATATAAAATATTGTGGAGGCTTAAAAATAAAGGTCTTCAAGCCTTGTTTAAAATCAACCAGTGACTGTGGAGCACTGGTTGAATATACCGTACGGTAAATGTGGACATGTGATGTGGACATGTGATGTGGGCATGTGATGTGGCATTTGATGTGGACATGTGATGTGATGTTGACAAAAAAATGACAAATTTTTCTGTTGCAGGTCAGTTGGTGCGCTACGCTCACAGCAGGTCTGTGAGTGTGCGCTCGTTTCTTTTGTTTACTGACGCTAATGTCTGCCTTTTGTCTTTCTCACGCCAGGTCGAGACGCATGGGATCACTGGCGGCCATATTATTAATATGGATGAAGTTCCACTGATTTTGACATTCCAATGGGCCGCAGTGTCTCCCAGAAGGGTGAAAAGACAGTGAACATCCTCACCACAGGCCATGAGAAGACCCACTTCACTGTGGTTCTGGCCTGTGGTGCTGATGGATGCAAACTCCCCCCCATGGTCATCTTCAAGAGGAAGACCATACCAAAGGAGGACTTCTGCTCCAGGGTGGTAGTGGCCGTGAACCCGAAGGGATGGATGGACGAAGCCATGATGCTCCACTGGCTGACTAAGTGCTTCGTCCATCGTCCCGACGGGTTCTTCAGGACCAAGAAGGCGCTGTTGGTGATGGACAGCATGCGGGCCCACATCACAGAGGCCATGAAGGCCAAGGTGAAGAGCCTGAACAGTGTGCCCACTATCATCCCAGGGGGGCTGACGAAACTCCTGCAACCACTCGACATCTCGGTGAACAGGAGTTTCAAGGCCTCCCTGAGGAAGTTGTGGGAGGAGTGGATGGTGAGTGGAGAGCACTCCTTTACAGGGACGGGGAGGATGCGGCACGCCACCTTCGCCCAGGCGGTGGAGTGGGTGGACAAGGCCTGGGCTTCTGTGACCACCCGCACCATCAAGTCTGGGTTCAGAAAGGCGGGAATCCAGCCTGCTGGAGCTGGTGCTGAGGCAGAGGCAGAGGACAGCAGTGAGGAGGATGAAGAGGAGGACGACGAGGGAGCTGGACCTCTCAGCAGTGGTAGCCTGCCTCAAACACTGGCTGAACTCTTTGAGAGTGACACGGAGGACAAGGAGTTTCTGGGGTTCGACTGAGTCTACCGTATTTGTAAATATTGTAAATAAAAACCACAGTACTGGTAAAATATCTGTTTCAGTCATCATTATTTGCGGGTGTACAGATACCGTAGTACGGTAATTTCAAAGCTGCTTTATTTACAGATTTATTTGGGTGTAGCGGTAACTGTCAAAGTGCATTTCAATCAGTTGCACCTCCAGATGCTGCATCTTTCAGCTCACAGTCAGCTCCACCTCCAGATGCTCCAGATGCTGCAGCTATCCTGCACTGGTTTCCACAGCAACTGCAACTCTGAGCAGATCGATGTTGAGAATTTCTTTGGGATTTGTTATTCAGGATATTATAATTTAATATCAGTAACTATATTTTGTTGCTGTTCACCAGATGTTGAGAATATGTTTGGGATTTGTTATTTAGGATATTATAATTTAATATCAGTAACTATATATTTGTTGCTGTTCGCTACATTGATTTGGTTGACGTTTGTAGTTGGTATCAGGCTGAAAGCGGACTACGTATCCCATGATGCTTTACGGTTGAGTGGTAGCTAACGGCTGAGTCCGCCTCCTCTGCTTTCTGCTTGGTTTGTTGTTGTTGCCATAGCAACAACGTTTTCAGTTTTTCTGAGGATTTTGTTCGACCCTCAGTTATGTATCTCTACGTATGATTCGTTCATCACCTTTATTTCACAAAAGTTCATCTGAATATTCCGCCCGACTCTTTTTATCGTCATTCGAAGTCGGTCAAAGAAAATATTCAACAATCACCTTCAGCTGCAACTGATTTGTCATTTATTAACAAAAATTAAAGTGAGACACAGTCTTACAAAAAAGGAAGCCAACAAACATTTTTTTAGGAGTCTGTAGTTTAATTTTAATGATGTTGGTGGTATTTACATTTTGAAATAAGCTGATTTGTAATAATTTATTAACAAATATCAAAGTGAGACACAGTTTTACAAAAAAGGCAGCCAACAAACATTTTTTTAGGAGTCTGTACCGGTAGTTTACCGGTAATTTTAATGATGTTGGTGGTATTTACATTTTGAAATAAGCTGATTTGTAATAATTTATTAACAAATATCAAAGTGAGACACAGTTTTACAAAAAAGGCAGCCAACAAACATTTTTTTAGGAGTCTGTACCGGTAGTTTACCGGTAATTTTAATGATGTTGGTGGTATTTACATTTTGAAATAAGCTGATTTGTAATAATTTATTAACAAATATCAAAGTGAGACACAGTTTTACAAAAAAGGCAACCAACAAACATTTTTTTAGGATTCTGTACCGGTAGTTTACCGGTAATTTTAATGATGTTGTTGGTATTTACATTTTGAAATAAGCTGATTTGTAATAATTTATTATCAAATATCAAAGTGAGACACAGTTTTACAAAAAAGGCAGCCAACAAACATGTTTTAGGAGTCTGTACCGGTAGTTTACCGGTAATTTTAATGATGTTGGTGGTATTTACATTTTGAAATAAGCTGATTTGTAATAATTTATTAACAAATATCAAAGTGAGACACAGTTTTACAAAAAAGACAGCCAACAAACATATTTTTAGGAGTCTGTACCGGTAGTTTACCAGTAATTTTAATGATGCTGGTGGTATTTACATTTTGAAATAAGCTGATTTGTAACAATTTATTGACAAAAATTAAAGTGAGACACAGTCTTACAAAAATGGCAGCTAACAAATGTATTTTTTAGGTCTTTAGCCTGCTAAAATATAAACACTGTACCAATTCATGCGGGTCTGTTCGCCGCTGCATTTCCGGTGCTGCGCGTGCTCGTTTTGTTTTCATCAGACAGAACCCCGGTAGCTGGCGAAACAAATTTTTAAATTCAGCTCATTTCACAATTACGTTCATTTATTAAGGAAAAGTTCAGCTCAGACACATATTTGAAATAATTTTTATTGAACAAATACTTGTTTTAAAATGTTAATCTTAAAAGCCTTGCTGTGTGCTCCTTGCAGCAGAGGTAAACACTTGGTCCACATTTCCTGGTTGACTCAGCAGTGACGCGGCGCGTCAGCGGTGGATGACGCGTTACGTCGGCGGTGACGTAGGTGCGACCTAGGTGCGATCTATACACCGGTGCAACCTATTTATGGATTTTTCCAGTTTATTGATAAATATTAGACACTGCGACCTATACAACGGTGCGACCTATACAACGGAAAATACGGTAATGTCTGTGACTTATTGGCGTATGAAACTTGTCCGCCCCAGAATTCGTTATTTGGTTCACTTCGGATCAGAAAGGAAAAATACGCTGAAAATACGACAAACACTCATAATTTAAAGTTCCAAAAGACCAGTTTAATTAATCATAAGTTAAAAGTCACAGAATACATTTGTTCTATTTCAAAAGTCATTATATTGGTTCAAAAGAAAGCCAAGGAGACAGTGGGGGAAGAATGGGTGGAAGAAAAGACATTTTATGTGTTTCAAGGAAGACCTCATACAACCTGATTAATCTGAATCCAAGTCTCTTCACCCCGGGGCCTTTCTGCCTTCCCCCTCTAGGAGGATACCCAAGTTTATATACTCCTGCAGGATATTTCCTGCCTTCCACCAATCACAGAGACCCTCTTTGTCTCTCTCTGGTGGGGGCATTTTCCCTCCCCCTTAACTGATAGAGGAAATACCATTTGTTTTTTCAGCTGGCTGAACTCTTTTTTGGTAAAAGAGTGAAGGATAATATTCATTCATTCAACCTTTATTTATACAGGCTGACTTTACACAGTTCTACTTTTAATCTGATTGAAAACTACTTCACAACTATTATATAATTAATGCACAAGTGCTTTATGATCAAGGTATTAATTGTTTTACTACGTTTTATGCAACCATGTTCTCTGCGCCTTCAAGTGAACACAGTTTTCAGAGCTGGACACCTTTCTTCACATTCTTCACTGATGGGGGAAGTGTGGCTTACACCCAGAACAAAGAGACCAGTCTCCTTGCCAGTCATAAAATCTGTGAAGTCATAAAACTGACAAAAGGCACTGCCATAAACCTCTCAGAGACAAGAAAAGATCCACTTTCAAGCATTCCTTAAGTCCCAAAGCCTCACATGAGCACATGCTCACTATTCTGTCTCCTCTCAGGAAACCCTTACCATTCTATGAGAGAAATTTGATCATTTTGAACGCCGTGTGAAGACTCCTTCATAATAAAAGAAAACACAAAGATACATATATTTTCATTTCACAACAATCCCCCTTTGGACCTCATTCTGCTGAGGTCCATCACAAAAGAAATAAAATCACACAACACACAATGTAGTTTAATGCATATATACACAATATTCAATCAGTTTTTTCAAAATCCTCCAAGTTATGCCCTCTTGTCTGGCCACCACATTTTGACTCAATTTGTTAATATGCAAATTGTAGAATATAAGGAAATATATGCAAACTATGAACAATAATAATAGTAAGTGCTTAGGATATTGCAGAATTATGAACCTTAAGTTCCCAAGTTCCTCCTCCGCATCAGGCAGTTGTCTCCTCAGGGGCATTCCCTTGGCGTTGCTCAGGGCAGACCCCCGGCATTGCACGCAACTTTATTCAACTACTTTGGGTCTATCAAGGCATGAGAGTTCGAATGCGAGCTCCTCTTGTTGTCCAGCCCAATCCTTTAGCTCCTTCCTGGTTCACGGGCTGGAGCACACTGAACCGTGTGGATCCCCTGGCATTGACACGCACTGCCTGTGGTGTGCGTCCAGCGACCCCCCCACGGGTCCTTCCTGACCAGGGCTGTTCTGGTCTTGCCTCCCCTGGACTCCGTTGAGAAAACTCCCTCAGCTGGAGCATTTCCAGGAACCACCTATCATAAACAGAATGTGCCACAGCAAACAACACCCAATCAATTATAAATCAGTAGTCCAAAGAATGAATCATGCATGTTAGTTGGTTTGGAAGAGGCTTAATCTTCATTAGGGTTAATTATGAGTAGTTTTAAGGCGGTTCATACTTACAAAAAATACTGTACCTTTTCACTCAGCTTATAGCAGAAATTACACACATAAAAATAACATCACAAGCGGCGGCAGAGCATAATTAAAAAATAACATAGCAAGCGGCGGCAGAGCATAATTCACAAAACATTGTACTCCTTTTTCCTGAGTCAATAAGTCACATGTCGTCTAGTCAAGTCAATGGCTATAAATCTACAGAACCATCATATTTCTAAACATCCTCTGATCAGGTCCACTTCAGGTTTGAGTGGTTCGAGCCTGCAGGCCAGGAAACATTTCCAAGGGGCGTCCCCCTCCTGCTTCACACACATTTCACAGAGGGGAAAAAACAGTGTTGTTAATTGCTCATTTGAAATATGCTTGCATCAATACTCCTTCCTCCATGACATGATTAAAAAACGTTCAAGACTGATGCCGCCTCAATATCAACGCAAGTGAACTTTGTTTATAACGCCAATTTATCAGTTATCCTTATTATTCTTTGTATACTAAAATGTATTTACCATCTTTTAGTTAATTAGTTATTTCTAGGAACATTTTCGGCCTAGTTGTTTCTAGGAAACATTTACAATCTAGTTATTTCTAGGGACCAATTTCAACCTTTCTATTTTTAGAAACATCTGTCAACCTCTTAACCCCCTTTTGAAACAAAACTCTACCTTGTTTCAATTATGCCAAAGTTATTTGGTTAATAAATTGGAAATTGTGTCTAAATTTACCATCCTTTAACCTTAGCACTAGTGTCAGATGTTTCCTAAACCTCTGCCTATTGCCACCAGTAATTTGGTTTTCACAACCATATAGCTAACAGTAATCTACGATATCATCTCATTTTCTTTAAAATTATAATCATTTACCAAAATGTACCCCTTGTGACACATCAGAATCCCAACATGCACTCCGCCAAGGATAACTGCAAAAACAAAAATATAAAAGTTAACTCGTTTTGGGGCCAGGAGCTAGGATCATTTCCCTTGCTCCCCTTCAGCTTCACCACAGTTACAAGAACCAGAAAAAGCAAGTCGTCAGATCCACCTGAGCATAGTATAACTGAGAATCATGAGGCCCGCGCTAGCAGGCCCTAATGTGCCTATGTGTTTCATTAAAAATTTATCATAGCAGCTGTAGTTTTGATCCCGGCCACTAAGATCAACGACAGATCCTCACAGATCAATATGGGGTGTGGCCTTTGCTGGTATGAGTGACTTCAGGACCATTTGTTCTCTTGTCTGTTTGGAGAACGTGTTCAGCTTTCTCTTGTTCCAGCCCCCAGTGAGACGTTCACTGGGTTCTGATTCTCGTCCGGACCCCCAAATCCGGACCGTATATCCTGGCCATTTGTGTCTGATGACCATGTTTCGACAGTTCTTTGAGAAAGTCTTTGCCTCTGCTCGGCTGAAAGTTTTTGTGGACAGTCTTTTGTTCTTTCGGTGCCTTTGTTGTTTTCAGTCGTTCCTTGCGTATGCCCCTCAAAGTTCTTTGAGCAAGGTTGCATATGAGTTTGTTCTTCAGTTTCTGGACACACCTTCATATTAAATCTGATCCGATCTGATCAATAACCACAGTAGCCGAGATTCAAAAGTCAGATGCTGCATGTGTTTTGGCAGAGGCCTATCTTAATGCATATTTACCATTATGTGTTCTGTAAAGATGAGGTGGGATTCACAAGACTCACTCTTGTTCCATCAACACTGTTCAATGAGGCTATTTAAAAAATTGAAAAACTAAAAATTTAAAAAAAATCATTAACAGACCGGGATCAAATTAATTTTCTGTTAACAATCTTTATTATGGAACCTTCGACGGAGGCATCTTTTAATCTGATCTGCACAACAGATCCAAAACATTAGTTTACCTAAAAGTGAAATAATCAATTTAACCCTGAAATCAAAAAATACTGTAGCCTACTTTTATTTTAGAAAATATAATTTACGGTCTTCTAAGACCCCCTTGCTAGTATACAGTCTATGATAATTAGCAAATTCCTTGAGCCTTCTAAGATCTGCCTACATGTTGGATTTATTTATGCATCGTGTGTATTTACATGCCCTCCTAAATTGTCAGTTTGAAATTATTAAGCTCAGTGGTTCATTTATTCAAAGTAAAATGTGGGCTCTTTCATTTTGGCCTGTTGTTCCAGGTATATAACTGTTAGTCCAGGGGTGTCAAACTCATTTTGATCTGGGGGCCGCATACAGCTTAATCTGATCTCAAGGGGGTCAGACCAGAATACTCATTCCAAAAGTCCACTTTTGTCTTTGTATTAGTGCAAAGAATAAAGAAATTATAAAAATATTAACATTAAATTAATTGTCCTTTTACATTTTTACTCAGTTTAACATTTAAGTGCATTACATATTAAAGAAATGATCAGTGATTGCACGTTTTAAAACATTTATTCAACAAACTGTTTTGTTAAATACCCTGATGCATGCTCCATAATCCATGTAGAGAAATCTAAAAAAGCTAAATCTGAGCTTCTGGACATACAAAAAAACAGTTCTGTTAAAACCCTTTCCTGCATGTTAAAAGTACATCAAAATTTAGAAATGAATGAATTTTAAATCCATTTTCCACATCTATAAATATGTATTCATTTAAGACCTGTCTGTGAGGGCTCAC
>JBBPBX010095470.1:0-13198 GCA_038048925.1 Garcialebias charrua | reverse complement strand
ATGCGCTATTCTGTGGCAAGTCAGCAGCAGTGAGTCCACTCCAAACAGAACCAGAAACAGAACCTGACCCACGCCACACAGCAGCGACATTTCTATAACCCAAACAGCTTCAAACAAGGACAGGATTATAAAAAAAAATACATACATTCGGTTCTTCTCTTCTCTCACAGTTGGGTTAAATACAAAATAAGTCCATAAATCTTTTCTGAGCTGGCGGCCGGCCGGACACCGACCGAGCCCCTTCGTGTAAAACATGCTGCAGCATCTTCCATGGTCCAGTTTGAAAAGGAAGTCACATGTGAGCGGCTGAGCGCGCAACGCGTGGCCGTGCTGCAGCTGCATCAACACTGCGGTGGTGGGCGTGACCAAACAGCTGACTTTCCGACACAATATAATTATGAGCAGATGAAATATAAATTATTGACGACCACCGACTAACATTTTCGTTCAGTCTCGTCTAGTCAACGAAAACTCACACAAATTTCGTCACGTTTTAATCATTAAAGAGCAATGATTATTTAGTTACTGTCTCGTTATTGTCATGAAAAAAAGGGGCGTTGACGAAAAATTTACGTCAGAATTTCGTCAACGAAAACAACACTGAATTAAAACACCTGCAAAGGCATTAAAATGGTCAAAGGCATTAAAACACTTGCAAAGGCATTAAAATTGTCTATGTCTAGTTCTGTAGGCTACACAATCATGGGGGAAGACTGCTGACATGACAGTTGTCCAAAAGACGACCACAGACACCTTGCACAGGGAGTGCAAGACACAAAAGGTAATTGCTAAAAAGACTGGCTGTTCACAGAGCTCTGTGTCCAAGAACATTAAAAGAGAGGTGAAGGGAAGTAAACGATTCATTCATTTTACCTTTATTTAGACAGGTTAATCCCATTGAGCCTCGGAGACTAATTTACAAGAGATATCCACAAGCTGTAGGAGTCCTGCCTTCCCCTCCAGCATCCTCAAGCAGCAGCTTCTTCTTCTTCTTCCGTGAGGTTTAACGGCAGCTCACAACCTTCCTCAAGCAGCAGCTAATCAGCTGATTAGCTACACCTGCACCTGCCTCCTAGACTTCCACCTCCTGCTCTACTTAAACCACAACCAGACGTTCAGCCAACGCTCGAACATTAGATTACCTTGGGTAATGTTGTGACAGCCTCAGATTCCTAGTTATTGACTCGTCTGCACTAACCTGTTTGCCTTTGCCCGTTTGTTCAGCTCTTGTTCCGTCTCGTTTGTTCAGCTCCTGCTCCGTCCTGCTTGCCCGCTCGTCTCCAAGGCTGCGTCTGGTTGCCAACCCTGCACACCAAACCCATAACTAAGGACTTCATTCTGGACATCTTCACCACTCTTCAACATCATCTGTACTCACCCATTGGACCCACAGTCTCTCTGGACCTCGCCCTCCGTAAACCCATTACTCCGACGCCACCTGCAAACAAATTCTACAGTAAGGACAAATACTTCTATCAGCACAATTGTTATAAATAAATAATCTTTTTTTATTTAAAATCATAATCTTATGCCTCTTTTCCACCGCTCGGCTCGGCTCGGGTTGGATCGGCTCAGGTCGGCTCAGTTCGGGTCGGGTCACATCTATGTTCTGTTTCCACAGCTTTTTTGTACCCCTTCTGTGGGCGGGGTCCAGAATCCTACTCGTCTTACCACATGGTGGCAGTAGTGTTCCCTCAAGCTATTTACTACAGTACTAGCCACCACTAGAAGAAGAACACAATAAAGGCTTTGACAGAATGTTGTGAAAGAGATGTCATGCTATAATGAGTACCTCATGAGCTGTAATCTTTAAACCCAATTCATAATCCTACCTTGTTGCCTTCTTTAAACCCATGTATTTTCCAATTTAGTATTTTTACAATAAAGATGTATTAAAGCATATTTTATTATTTAGTTATGCACAAGGTGCTTGATAAAGTTGCAAAACCATATTTATCTGAGCTGCTTCAACCTTCCTGCCCTCCCCGATCTCAGATCAGCTGAGCAGTTGCTGCTGACAGTCCTCAAAACTTTTTAAATCTTATTTAAAAACACACATTTATTCCTTGGCTTTTAACACGTGATCTTATCTTTTATGGCATGTTAACACACCTGCAGTAAGACTGGTATATGTATTTATTTTTGTATGCTTTTTATAGTTTTTAATTAACTTGTCTTTTATGTTATTGTACAGCACTTTGGTTGACCCTGTGGTTTTTAAAATGTGCTTTATAAATAAAGTTGATTTAAAACATCACACTGTGATCTTTGAAACTGCCAGAGTTTCCCTGGTAAAGTTGCTGCTGGGTGGTAGATGGTAGATGGATGGTCTGTGAATTCTTTAACTTTAAACTGTCCAAAGGACTTTGGCCACTTTTAATTTTTGACTTTTTTTGTATGACTTCATCCTAGAACCAAATAATTTATAACGTAATAACAGTTGAGCAGATTCTAATAATCTTTATCTTATGATTCTTTAAAGGTCAAATGCAAATGGAAAGTTCTCTTAACTTCCAGTATGGATTTAAACACAATACACACTTCGCATTATAAAATAAGTTTAGGAAATTGAATGTTCGAGGACACCACTTAAGAAAATATAACGTTTAATAGGAAAAGTTTGAAGTGACAAACAGAAGTAACAAATTTCCATCTGGTGTCTCACGTCTTCCTCCAGAAGATGACACAGGTTGTTGAATTCTGGCGATTTTCTTCTGTTGACTGTAAAAGAAAAATGTGATTAATTTAGTCCAGAAACTGTTTTTTTTTTTTTTAAACACAGTGTGATCACAACATGTTCATATACTAAATGTATCCTGTTGGAGTTATTTGAAATAAAATTCAATGTTTTATAGACATAAATGTGTCAAGCTACCTCCATTAATTTTCTCCCTTGTACTTTGTATCACATATTATCAATTCTATCAAAAACCACATAGCTGATATTTTTCAAAAAAATCTAGTGTGATCACAACATGTTCATATACTAAATGTATCCTGTTGGAGTTATTTGAAATAAAATTCAATGTTTTATAGACATAAAGACACCTCCATTAATTTTCTCCCTTGTACTTTGTATCACATATTATCAATTCTATCAAAAACCACATAGCTGATATTTTTCAAAAAAATCTAGTGTGATCACAACATGTTCATATACTAAATGTATCCTGTTGGAGTTATTTGAAATAAAATTCAATGTTTTATAGACATAAATGTGTCAAGCTACCTCCATTAATTTTCTCCCTTGTACTTTGTATCACATATTATCAATTCTATCAAAAACCACATAGCTGATATTTTTCAAAAAAATCTAGTGTGATCACAACATGTTCATATACTAAATGTATCCTGTTGGAGTTATTTGAAATAAAATTCAATGTTTTATAGACATAAATGTGTCAAGCTACCTCCATTAATTTTCTCCCTTGTACTTTGTATCACATATTATCAATTCTATCAAAAACCACATAGCTGATATTTTTCAAAAAAATCTAGTGTGATCACAACATGTTCATATACTAAATGTATCCTGTTGGAGTTATTTGAAATAAAATTCGAATTTTTATAATTTATTTTCGTTGTGCAAGCACAGTTTTGGAAGAAGTCAAAGCGAAACTACTTTAAATGCAGCATATTTGACCACTACGTGACAATATTAAAGCGTGGTTAAGCTCAGGAGCCCTCGTACTATAAAGTCAGCTATGAAATATATTTTATATCTGTTCATTGAGCTACATTTAAAGACATAAAGCCGCCCGCGCGCCGCGTGTTGCTCGTGGCGAACCTGCTTTTTAAAATCCTGCAGTTTTGAGCAATACGTGATTTTATTAAGGACACGTTCAGCTGAAGACCCATCTTTGCTATAAATTTTAAAAATAATAATTGTTTTTACCGTGTTATTCATGTAAAGTCCTGCAGTGATCACTTCCCTCTCTTCCGTGAAAACTGCTCGAGTCTCCTCCTTCCTACTTCCAGAGCGGGTCAGCTCGCCTCAGTACACCTCTGAAACCAGCCCGAAAATCTCAAGAAATCTCGCGCGGCTTAGCACGGAATATCCGGTGGAAAAGGATGAAAGGGGGTCTCTGCGACGCACATATGACGTAACATCCGACCCGAGCCGACCGGTGGAAAAGGGGCATAATTAACTTTTTTTTTTAAATCTCTTTTGTGTTTTATTTCCAGTCTGGGACAGAGGTAGCTGCTCTCTTCTTCCACTTCAGGGACAGACATCCACCAGAATCTGGTGACCAGTGGCCTCATGTACAAAGACTTGCGTGGACTTCTTACTGAAAAGGGACGTACGGTCAAATCCAGAAAACGGCGTATGCACAAAAAAATCCAGATGTATCAAACTGTGCGTACGCTGGAATCCACGCACATTGCTTTTGTACATCACAATCAACGTGGAATTGAGCGCACATGACAGAGTAGCCGACTCCGCCTTTGACACGCCTCCATATAAATATGCAAATTCATTTAAATATGCCCTGCACCAGAGGAATGTTGTCATTGCTCTATTGCAAATCATGTCGAAACGTGGAAAAAAGAGGAACTTCACGGACTGTGAACTGGAGACACTTCTGAGTGAGGTAGAGGTACGGAAAAAGGTTTTGTTTGGCACGCGTAAGCAAGGGGGGTTCGGGGGGTTCGAACGAACCACCCACTTTTAAACGAGAAGTTGACCAAGTTATACTAACATAAACCGTGTTTCCATCCATTTTAATTGCAAAATTTGAGCTACCTCGCAAATATGTAAATACAAATTAATGCAGATCAGAAGTGTTTCCATCTACTGGCTTGAAGCGCTTCTTCCAAGCCGCACACAGCGTCATTACGTCAGACGTCAGCGTCATTACGTCAGACGTCAGCGTCATTACGTCAGACGTCAGCACTGCGCATGTCTACAGTAAACAGGAAGTAGCAGTTGAAAACAGAACCCGGCCACACATCTCATCAAAATGGAGAGAATATTTCAGGTACGTGTTGCTATCGGGCGAGTTGTATTTATTCTGTCATGCCAACTAGTTTTAGCGATGTTACATGTTGTCCGGAGCGGAAACAGCTGATCAGTCACGTGACGTGAATGTTCGCTACGGCAGCACGAGTCGGCAAATGTGTTTCCATCTGTCATTTTGCGCAGCTGCTCATTTTCGCAGATCCCAAAAACCACCTCAAGCGAGCGTATAAACTTTTTAGCGTAATTCAGGAAGTAACCTCGCAATTTGCCGTTTCCATTAAGCCTTTCTGCTGCGCTATTTCAAATTGCGCAGCTAGAAACCTTGATAGAAACACGGCTATAGATAGGTCACTGGGAAGCGCGTTTGCCTTCCGTCCCAAACCTCATGAGTTCAATTCCCACATGGTACAAAGTTTTTTTTTTTTAATTCATTCCAGATTTAAAGAACACAAGAAAACTATTTAAAAAAAAAAGAAATAAAACAAAACATGAAATGAAAGGAAGCAGAAGATTTCTTGTTGTTTTGTAAATAGTTTTCTTGTGTTTTTTAAATCTGGAATGAATAATTTAAAAAAAAACGTTGTACCATGCGGGAATTGAACTCATGAGGTTTGGGACAGAAGGCGAACGCGCTTCCCAGTGACCTATCTAGGCATGTTAGTATAGCTTGGTCAACTTCTTATTTAAAGGGGACCACAGATGCAAAATTCACTTTTTAAGGTTTTTTTTACTCAACTTTGGGTATTAACTTCATAAAAAAACAGTCCTTGTGCCAAAAAAATGCACCCAGTGGTTTATTTACTCTAAGTAGATTTATTTATTTTTGATAAATACACCTGGATTCACACTTCCTGCAGTTATTGACGTCACAAGCCGTAGCCAATCACCTCAAACCTGAGTCCAGCCCCTCACCTAGCAACCCCTGGTTAGGCTCAACCCACTTCTGTATTAAACACATGACTGTTGTTTTTCATGATTTCATCTCATCTTTTGTTTATATGTTCTTAATTTCATGTGTACAGCACTTTGTTGCAGCTGTGTTTTTTTTAAATGGCTTTATAAATAAAGTATAATTGTTATTTTTATGTTTTAGTTCAATTTTTAGTGTATTTGCGATCGCTGCCAACGCGCAGCCGGCAAAAATTAAACGAGCGGACCCCCGGCTTAGGGACCGGTTGCGACGGGACCCTCTTCCGGCGCGATGGAGCGGAGCTTCAACTGTACAGCCTCATTTCAGCCTCGCAGCAGCCTCGCAGCAGCGAGGACCTTCTCCTTACAGATTAATTTACGGGAGACACTTGGTGAACTTTGTGTTGTCTTGACTGGAACAGCGATAACTCCCAAAATCTCCGCGTGCAACAAGCGGAGCTGGTGAAAACCGGAAGAGGAACAAGCTAACATTAGCTTCGGATTCGGGTATTGAACTGCAAAACATGCAGGTTCCGGTTCCAGTTCTGTGAGGTGCGGAGGTGTTATGAGCTGCTGCTGAGGAAAACTTTAAACCTGTGCGTGAGTATGACTATAAATCATTGGTAAGTCCATATTTATTTAAATACATTTATATAATTAAATGTAAGGTCATAAAAAAAGGGATACTAAAATTTAATAACGATTTATTTTTTCGCTGAACAAAGCTGGACGGGGAAACTTTGAAGAGCCTAGAATTGTTTGTTGACGATTATTTTGAAAAGCTAGTCATGAGCAAAACCAGTACATCCGGCGCTGCTAGCGAGTCAGCTAATGCCCCGTTAGCTAAACGACACCGAGAGGGTAGCTCAGATAGCTCGACAGAAACGTCCGCGGACAATTCAGGCTTCACGGCTATATTGGAATCAATAGACAAGAAGTTGTCTAGCTTAGACGCCCGGCTGGCTTTGGTAGAGGTGTTACACAAAGAATTCCAGAGTTTGAGAGAATCGCTCGAGTTCAGTCAACACCAGGTAGCATCTCTAGCTAAAGAAAATACGGAGTTGAAGGGGACCGTGAGACAAATAACAGACCAGATTACGCAGCTTTCTGGCGATAATAAGAAAATGAAAGAGTCATTGTTAGATATCCAAGCTAGAAGCATGCGGGAAAATCTAGTTTTTTCTGGAATTCCGGAGAAAACGGAGGAAGATCCGGAGGCCTCGGTCCGGGCCTTTATTCAGAACCAGCTAAAGTTGCCGAGTGACACTGTCAAATCGATCACTTTTCATCGAGTTCACCGCCTGGGAGGTAAAAAACCTGAGAATACTACTAGGCCACGGCCAATAATAGCTAAATTTGAACATTTCAAGCAAAAAGAACAGGTTAAAAGCCGAGGTAGGGAACTTCGTAACACACATTTCAGTATGAACGATCAATTTCCTGTAGAAATTCTGAATAGACGGCGCATTTTATTCCCAATAAGAAAGAAAAATATTAGCGAAGGAAGAAGAGCTAACATCTCGGTGGATAAACTCTACATAAACGGTCAGCTGTTTAGAGATCCAGAGGCTACTCCTTGGCTGTATTAGCCATATAATCAAGGTAAGAATTATTTTGGTTGTTAATATTAATTGATATTATTAAATATAGTATTTATTAATATTACTTACCAGCTATATTTATTTTCTTCAGCACAGCTCGGTTGGTGGGGTCACACAGATCGTGGTGGTACACAAGGTGTGATGGCACTTGATGTGGTAGGAGGGTTCTTTTGTTATTTTTTCTTATCTGAGTTATGTTTTCATGTATATCATCTCTCTTTGTTTTCCTGTCTATATTTTTCTAAATTAACAATTGTCAGAGCACAAGCACAGGGGTTCACATTCATCTTTATATATCCATACATTTACTTCATAAATGAAAACTTCCCTGATTCAATATATAATTAACCTTTAAGGAATATGTTTTTGTCTGGATATATTACTATCTTTTGTATTTGTGACAATGGGTGTGGTTTAGCTATATTATCATTAGCACAGGTATGGGTACCTTAGGGTTTGTCACATGGAACATTAATGGAGCCGGTAGCCAACGTAAAAAATATAGAATTTTTAACCAGATTAAAAGATTAAAGGCAGATGTTGTATTACTCCAAGAAATTCATAAATTGGCATCAACTGTGGAGGAGCTTAAATCTTCAGAGTTTCCTAATGTATTCTCAGCATGTTATAATTCAAGACAAAGAGGGGTGGCAATTTTAATAAATAAAAATGTTAACTTCACAGTATTAGATCAGGTTATAGACCCGCACGGTAGATATATAATATTAAAGTTATCAATATTTAGACAAAATTATTGTATTGTTAGCATATATGGACCGAATGTAGACGACGCAGCTTTTTTTCATGATTTTTTTTCCACCCTATCAAATCACATGGATTCCTCACTGGTGATGGGAGGTGATCTCAACTTTGGTTTAGATGACAAATTAGACAGACTGAATGCAGCGGGAACTCAACGCAGTTGGCAATCTATAAATATAGTTAAACAGTATATGAATGATTATGGGCTCTGCGATGCATGGCGTTGTTTTCACCCTGATAGCAAAGAATATTCTTTCTTTTCACATGTGCATCACTCATATTCTCGTCTAGATTATTTCATAGTAAGCAATTCATTGATGACAAACATTTCAGACACTAAGATACACCCTATTGCTGTCAGCGATCATGCACCAGTTACTGTAAATTTAGATTTAAAAAAAACAACAACAAAAAATATAAATTGGAGATTAAATACATCACTGCTACAAGAAGAAGAATTTTTGCAATATTTTAAAAAAGAATGGGCATCGTATCTAGAGTTTAATGACTTGCCAGGAACTTCAGCATGTACACTTTGGGAGGCTGGGAAAACAGTCATGAGAGGTAAAATAATATCCTATTCATCAAATAAAAAGAAAAAAGAAAATAAACGTATTGATGAATTAGAGAAATCCATTAAATTGTTAGAAGGTCTACAAGGTGAGGAAACACAGCAAAAGCTACGCAGATTAAAATTAGAACTAAATGAATATATTGATAAGAAAAATAAATTCTTGATACAAAGACTTAGATTAGATCATTTTGAATACGGTAATAAATCAGGGAACTTTTTAGCTAATCAACTCAAATTAAACAAAGAAAAAACATCTATATATGGTATTAAAGATGAAAATGGAAATATATTTTATGATGAGGGAAAAATAAACGATGTTTTTAAAGATTTCTATAAAACTCTATACACTCCACAAATAAATCCATCTAACGAGGATATTAATGAATTCTTGGAGAAAGTAACACTTCCAAAACTAGATATTAGTCAGTCATCAAAACTAGACTCACCATTAACATCCGATGAGCTCCATGAAGCAATTAAAAGCATGCCTAATAAGAAATCTCCAGGTCCTGATGGCTATCCAGTGGAATTCTATAAAATATTCTGGGATATACTAGAACCGATATTCTATAGAGTGCTACTTGAGTCAGAAGGAAATGGCAGGCTACCAACACATATGAATTCAGCTAACATTAGTCTCTTATTAAAATCAGGCAAAGACCCAGTATTACCTACCAGTTATCGTCCAATTTCTCTTATTAATGTAGATGTTAAAATAATTTGTAAAGTCTTATCAAAAAGACTAGAGAAGATAACTCCTGTTATTATACATCCAGACCAAACCGGATTCATAAAGGGAAGACACTCGAACACAAACACTCGCAGATTATATAATGTAATAGAGTATTCGTATTTTAAAAATATTGAAACAGCTATTTTTTCTTTAGATGCTGAAAAAGCATTCGATAGAGTAAATTGGAATTTTTTATTTGCTACCTTAAATAAATTTGGTTTTGGGAATTACTTCATTAACTGGTTAAAAATATTATATAGTTCACCAACAGCGTGCGTCAGGACAAATAATCAATTATCTTCAAGCTTCTGTTTACAGAGGGGCACCAGGCAAGGTTGCCCACTTTCACCAGCATTATTTGCTATTTTTATTGAACCTTTAGCAGCAGCAATAAGGCAAAGTGCTGATATTAAAGGAATAAAGGGTAGAAACATAGAACATAAAATTAGTCTTTATGCTGATGATGTTTTGCTTTTTCTTGAGAACTCAGGAAACTCAATATCTAATGTTATCAAGTTAATCAACTCATTTTCAAAAGTTTCTGATTATTCTATAAACTGGACAAAATCTACAGTGCTTCCGATAAATTGTGTGTTTAATAATTCTCTTAATGAAAGACTACAATCAGGTAATATTAAATATTTAGGTGTTAATATCTCTCCTAAATTGGAGGATTTAATAAAATTAAATCATATCCCACTATTAAAGAAAATTGAAGACGATCTTACTAGATGGAGATCTCTACCCATATCACTTATGGGAAGAGTTGCCTCAGTAAAAATGATGGTGCTGCCGAGAATAAATTATTTATTCTCAATGATTCCAAATAAACCTTCAAATGAATGGTTTAAGTCCCTGGACTCTTCGATATCTAAATTCCTTTGGAACAATAAAACTCCGCGTATTAGTTTAAAAACATTACAAAAATCTAAAGATACCGGAGGATTAGAACTTCCAAACTTTTATTACTACTATTTAGCAAACAGGTTACAATATATATCAAAGTGGTTAAAACCAAATGCACTAGATGAAACTTGGATAGATATAGAACAAACTTTATGTAATAATATTAGGATTTCAGATCTACCATTTATCAGTACAGATTTAAAAAGACATGTCTGCTTTAAGAGCATCAATATTAGCTCATCTCTGACAGCATGGTGGGAGTATCTGAAAATGACAAAGTCTTCACTACTCCCATGTAGACATACACCTCTCTGGAACAATCCTGACATTCAACAAGAAAATAATATGTTAAATTTCCCAGGTTGGAGAATGAAAGGTATTGAATATCTAGAACACATATTTGAGGGTATAGACTTTATTCCATTTAATAAATTAATAATACAATATGACATTGATAATAAATACTTCCTACAATACCAACAAATTAAGTCAATTGTAAAAAAGAAATTTAAGCTTAATAAAACATTGTTGGAAACACCAACATGTGTGTTAGAGTTTATTAATTTTCAACCACCCAAATTATTATCTAAAATATACAAAAAATTGTCTAGGATCGATGACTCGATATCACTACCTGTTGAAAAATGGGAGTCAGATTTATCAATCAACTTTGAACAAAACATTTGGTCTCAAGTATGTTCAAATACTTTTAAATTGACTAGAATCTCCAATTTACAATTAATACAATATAAGGTTCTCTATAGAGTACATTATACAGGGCAGCGAATGTTTAAGATGGGCTTTATACCATCTAACAAGTGCTCACAGTGCATAAGTAATACACCTGATGATTATATTCACGCGCTCTGGTTCTGTCCACCCGTTCAGAGGTTCTGGGTACAGGTATGTGAAGACTTGTCTAAATGTTTGAAAATTAATATCCCACTCTCTCCATCTGTTTGCTTATTGGGTATCTTTGAAGATGTTATACTAGAAAAAAATACATCCTATATGCTTTTCACTGCCTTATGCATCGCAAAGAAAACCATACTCGTAAATTGGAAAAATAAAAATAATCTTAGCATTAATCAGTATAAAAATCTTCTGTTAGATCATATTAGTCTTGAAACAGCATCTGCCGACACATTGGATCAACCTATTTGGCATTCTTTGATCGGCTCCGTTACGTAGTGAGGGTGGGGGGTCTGGGATGTGGCCTTGTGGGGCATTGGGACTGGAGGGGGGGGAGGTTGGGGTTTGGGGCGCCGGGGGGTTAGGGCTGCTTGGGCGGGGAGGACCTTGTCTTCGACCTGGGGAGGACCGGGGGGGGTTCTGGGGGATATCTACTGGGGGCGGCATGCGGGCCCTCGGGTGGTCGGTGGCGGCGGTCATGGGTCGCCGGTCGGTGACCCGGCTGTGCTGGGGTGGTTTCGGGGTGGGTGCCGGGGGCTTGGGACTCTGGGGGCGTGTCGTCCCCGGGCTTGGGCCTGGTGGGGGTCGGGGGTCTTGGGCTCTGGCGGGCGGGTCGCCGGGCTATGGGCTGGCTGGCGCTCTGGTGCCCGGCTCTGGCCGGGGGCTCTCGGCTCGCTGGTGGGTTGGGGTTCATGTGCTGGGGGGTGGGTGTCTGGGGGCGTGACTGGTGGCCAATGGGAGGGGGCGGGCAAACCCAGCCTGGGTGTCTAATGTGTTATGTGTTCTGAAAGTTGTTAATATGAAGGGTGGGTATAGTATTTCTTCTGGGGTGGGGATTAAGTGGATGTCCTGGATGATGGTCTTGGACTATACTTGGCCGGTGTGCGGGCCCCGGTTGGGGCCTGTTCTTGGTGCTTCCTGGCTCTGTCGACGGTTGGGCGGGCGCTCTTGGCCGTGCCGTCCATGTGGGATTTTGTGTCCTCTTGGACGGCGGGCTGTCTGCGGTTCGCAGGGGTCGTGGCGGCCCTGGTGGGTGTGGGCTGTTGGTTCTGCTGTTGGCGACCCTCGGGCCGTGTCCCTCTCTGGTCTTGGCTCAATGTCCTGGCGGTCGGAGAGGTGTTTCCTTTACCTCACTCCTTGGGTGGACCTTGGCGAGCTGGGGGGGTAAGCAGGGTCAGCGGGGGAGCTGACTCGCTGTGGGAGCACTGTTCCTGCAGATATTTTTCTCCCCATCCCTCAACACGCACCTCCGCCCTCTTCATCTTAAATTAATACATGTAGGGAATTTGGGTCTCGGGTGTGCTGCAATGGTTTTACATCTCTGTTGTTAAGAGCACCTGGGACTCAATTTTATATACACTTTAGACATTCATTCATAAACATCTTCATAAAAGTCACATATAGGGAATGGAGTGAGCACTATGGCTATGGGTGGCGGGATGACATCAATCTCGCCCCCATGCCTATGCTCACTCAACATTATGCATCTAGACAATTAGGGCCTGGGTTAGAGTTGGAGTGGAGGGGAAACTGGTACAATGCTAGCCTTTGCTCCTTCTCTTTCCCTTTTAAATACACTTTACAACAACACTCACCAACAGTACATTTGGGGGCGGGGGTGTGTGTGTCGGGGTCTTGATTTGTTAATTTCAATTTTATTTATTTATGTATTTATTTATATATTATTTATTTATTTTTCTCTTACCCCCTGGTTGCCTTGCGGACATTCTGGGGGTGGGCCGTCAGGGGTTGTGCTGGGGTGTGGGGGGGTTCGGGGCCTGCGGGTTCGCCGTGGGCGGGGCTGGCAGTGCGCTCCCTCTGGGGCTGCTTGGACTCGGGTG
>JBBPBX010095469.1:0-13198 GCA_038048925.1 Garcialebias charrua | reverse complement strand
GTACACCCAAGTATTTGTAGCTGGAGACCACTTCCACTGCAGACCCACCTATTTTCAGTGGGGCGTGGGTGTGTTTGTTCCTTCTGAAGTCCACAATCATCTCCTTTGTCTTCTTCACATTCATGTGAAGATTATTCTCTTTGCACCAGCTCTCCAGATGTTCCACCTCCTGTCTGTAGCTGGACTCATCATTGTTTGTGATGCATCCCACCACCGCTGTATCATCTGCAAACTTAACAATATGACAGCCTGGAAGTGTGGCTGTACAATCATATGTGAGCAGAGTGAACAGAAGGGGGCTCAGCACACATCCCTGAGGAGAGCCAGTGCTGAGGGTTATGGTGGAGGAGGAGAAGTTGTGGATCTTCACGGACTGTGGTCTGTCTGTTAAGAAGTCTAGTACCCAGTTACAAATAGAGGGGCTTAGTCCAAGTGTAGATAGTTTGTCTATCAGAGTTTGGGGGATCATGGTGTTGAAGGCAGATGTGAAGTCCACAAAGAGCAGACGCACGTATGAGTCTTTCTGATCCAGGTGGGTGAGAGCAGTGTGGACCACGGAAGAAATGGCGTCCTCTGTTGATCGGTTCTCACGGTATGCGTATTGATGAGGGTCCTCATTGATGTTGACGGTTGCCTTGATGTGGGACATGACCAGTTTCTCAAAACATTTAGCGACTATCGGGGTGAGGGCCACCGGTCTATAGTCATTCAGACCAGTCACTGTGGAGCTCTTTGGGACTGGGATGATGGTCGCGGTCTTCAGGCAGGTGGGAACTGACTCCAGTGCAAGTGAGGTGGTGAAGATGTCAGCCAGCACCTCACAGAGCTGGTCCGCACATTCCTTCAGAACTTTCCCTGGGATGTTGTCTGGTCCGGTTGCTTTATGAGGATTAATCTTTCTGAGACTGCCTCTCACTTCTGCTGCGGACACCCTGAGATGCTCTTCATCTGGTGATGAGGTGAGTCTGGTGCTAGCTGGTCTGTTTGGATCATCAAAACGTGCATAAAACTTATTGAGGGCATCAGGCAGAGATGGGTCCCTGGGGCATTGTTTGTTTTTGCCTTTGTAATCTGTTATGCATTTAATACCCTTCCACATGCTCCGTGGGTCTTGTGAGGTGAACTGTCCCTCGATCCTCTGTGCATACGTGGCCTTGGCCTTCTTAATGCCATCCTTCAGTTCATTCCTGCTCTTTCTCAGCTCCACTTTATCTCCTGACTTGAATGCAGTGTCTCTGGCTGCTAGCAAGGCGTGAACTTCTTTATTTAACCAGGGTTTCCGGTTCGGGTAGGATTTCACATATTTTTTTATGGATACATTTTCAGAGCATGTACTGATGTAACCCAGGACTGAGGAAGCGTACAGTTCCATGTCCACTGAACTTCCATCAGTGGCTGCTTCTCTGAAAACAGACCAGTTTGTCCTCTCAAAACAGTCTCTCAACATGGGGGAACTATCTTGAGGCCAGATTGTTATTTCTCTTTGTTCCGGCTTTGAGCGCCTGAGTGGGGGGAGTTCTCTTGGGGCCAGGATCAGAGAGTCGTGATCGGAAGCTCCGAGCGGTGGGCGTGTCTTCGCCGTGTATGCTCCCTTTACATTTGTGAAGACTTGGTCGAGCGTTTTATCTCCTCTCGTAGCTGTGAAGACGTTCTTATTGAAGGCTGGGAGGGAGACTTGAAGATCAACGTGATTGACGTCCCCGCAAACAATGAAAAGCCCCTCAGGATATTTACACTGCAGCGAGGTGAGTAAGTCATGAATTTCTCCCTGGGCGTCATTAGCATTAGCATCAGGGGCTATGTAAATAACGCTGATTAAGATCACTGAATAGTCACGGGGCATATAGTGCGGGCGACACCTTAACGTGATCAACTCCACGGCAGCTGAACAAGCTCTTTTTATCACAGCACAGTTCGTGCACCAATCTTTGTGTACGTAAATACAAACACCGCCGCCTCGCGTTTTCCCCGTAGTCTCGGTGCACCGGTCTGTTCTGAAAAAGAGCCTGTCGTCCAGCTCGTAAACAGAGTCTGGAGTCTCCTCAGAGATCCAAGTTTCCGTAAGACAAAGCACGGATCTTCTCATCTCCTCCGACGTGGTCACTCTCAAACGAAGTAGATCCATTTTGTTGTCGAGCGAGCGAACGTTAGACAGAAAAAGAGCCGGCATCGGGGGTTTACCGGTTTTAGCGTCTGCCCGCAGTCTCGTCATAATTCCTGCACGGCAACCTCTCTTCTTTCCACGAGAGCACCGCTTCCTTTTCTTTCCCCTGGAGCGCATCTGCTTCCAGAAAGACGTTTTTAGCAGGTCCAATCTTCCGAGCTCTGATTTGAGTCCGTTGCTGATTTCAGCTGTGCCCTGTGGTAAATCCGTTCCGATTCTTAACAGATCAGTTCGGCTGTAATTCACCCGCAAAAGTGAGGAGCAGCTTAATGAAGTCCCAATGCAGTGAGGAGCAGCTTAATGAAGTCACAATGCAGTGAGGAGCAGCTTAATGAGGTCAAAGTGCAGTGAGGAGCAGCTTAATGAGTTCAGAGTGCAGTGAGGAGAAGCTTAATGAGGTCAAAGTGCAGTAAGGAACAGCTTATTGAGGTCACACTGCAGTGAAGAGCAGCTTAATGAGGTCAAAGTGCAGTGAGGAGCACCTTAACGAGGTCACAATGCAGTGAGGAGCAGCTTCATGAAGTCCCAATGCAGTGAGGAGCAGCTTAATGAAGTCAAAGTGCAATGAAGAGCAGCTTAACTAGGTCACACTGCAGTGAAGAGCAACATAACGAGGTCAAAGTGCAGTGAGGAGAAGCTTAACAAGGTCACACTGCTGTGAGGACCACCTTAATGAGGTCAAAGTGCAGTGAGGCGCACCTTAACGAGGTCACAATTTAGTGAGGAGCAGCTTAATGAAGTCACAATGCAGTTAGGATCAGCTTAATGAGGTCAAAGTGCAGTGAGGAACAGCTTAATGAAGTCACAATGCAGTTAGGAGCAGCTTAATGAGGTCAAAGTGCAGTGAGGAACAGCTTATTGAAGTCACAATGCAGTTAGGAGCAGCTTAATGAGGTCAAAGTGCAGTGAGGAACAGCTTAATGAGGTCAAAGTGCAGTGAGGAGCAGCTTAATGAGGTCAAAGTGCAGTGAGGAGCAGCTTAATGAGGTCAGAGTGCAGTGAGGAGCAGCTTAATGAAGTCACAATGCAGTTAGGAGCAGCTTAATGAAGTCACAATGCAGTTAGGAGCAGCTTAATGAGGTCAAAGTGCAGTGAGGAACAGCTTAATGAGGTCAAAGTGCAGTGAGGAGCAGCTTAATGAGGTCAAAGTGCAGTGAGGAGCAGCTTAATGAAGTCACAATGCAGTTAGGAGCAGCTTAATGAGGTCAAAGTGCAGTGAGGAACAGCTTAATGAGGTCACAATGCAGTGAAGTGCAGCTGAAAGTGTCATACTGCAATGAGGAACAGCTTAATGAAGTCACAATGCAGTGAGGAGCAGCTTAATGAGGTCAAAGTGCAGTGAGGAACAGCTTAATAAAGTCACAATGCAGTGAGGAACAGCTTAATGAAGTCACAATGCAGTGAGGAACAGCTTAATGGAGTCACACTGCAATGAGGAACAGCTTAATGAGGTCAAAGTGCAATGAGGAACAGCTTAATGAAGTCACACTGCACTGAGGAGAAGCTAAATAAGGTCAAACTGGAGAGAGGAGCAGTTTAACGAGGTCAGTCACTGGTTAAATAACATCAAATCAGATGTAAAGAAAACTTTATGCCGATGGATTTGAATAAAATATAAATCGTTTAAGATGTATTATTATAAAAATAAGACAAACGAGGATTGTTTTTTAGCTCTTATCTTCTGCCACTGTAAAACACAGGTGATAATGTAATCCCTTGAGCATCTGTTAATTGTTGATCAACTGTAAAAGACAATCCAATTCAAGATGGCTGCCACAGCTTATTGACTAGCAAAAACTAAAATGTATGTAACTCAAACTGTTTTATGGATATTGAAGTAAAATTTGGTTTGGTAGTAGCTGAAAGTCATCCCAACACATGCTCAGAGCTTTGTTGGTTAAAACTTTGATGTAAAAAGTGGCGGGCGATATGCATTCCTTAAAGGAATGTTAGTTTTTAATGCATCCTCTGAGCAAACAGTAAATATTTATTTTGTTAAATCAGAACGTGATCCATTTTTTAGGACCTTTATTGATAAAAATCACTGTTTAGTTAAAAGTAAAACAAGTAAACTGTAAAAAAGGTTTTACGTCAGTATTGACTCTGTGTGAGGTCCAATAATAATTCTGATGGATTTAAGGGTCAGAACCTGCATTTAAAGTCCAAACTAAGAATTGAATTTGTCAGAGCTTGGACGAGCCTCGGTTATTATTTTATCCAAACGGTGTGAAACAGGAAGTGATTGATGGCTGAGCTTACAGCAGAACCTCACCGGGGGTTCTCCTCACTCACATTATTTATTCAGGCCGACCCGTTGTGAGCCGTGGATGTTCTGGCAGGCCGCTCCCTGCTGCGTGCAGCTCATAAACAGACCATAGTGTGCACTCCAACAGACAGCAGGTGAGTGCACCTTGGCCCCTGCTCTTCTCTCTGGGAGACCCCCTGCATGTGCATCATTTCTCTGCTTCCTGTTTGATTTCTGCCTGCAGATTGTAATTCAAATAACTCCAACAGCTTACAGTATGCACATAAACATGTAGTGATTACACTCTGTTGGTTTGAAAAATATCTGCTTTGTGGTTTCTGAGATCTAAGATATGTGTTAAATACTAGTAGAAAAAAAAAGCTAGGTCGACACACTTATGTCTATTAAAAATCGAATTTTAATTCAAATAACTCCAACAGCTTACAGTGTGTATATAAACATGTAGTGATTACACTGTGTTGGTTTGAAAAATATCTGCTTTGTGGTTTCTGAGATATTTGATATATGTATATATATCTTACATATATCTTATAAAAGATATCTACATATAAAACAGTTTCTAGACTGAATTACCGGTAACCATGTTTTTCTTTTTTTTTACAGTTAAGACGAAGAAGTCAACACCAGAATTTATCAACTTGTGTCTTCTGGAGGAAGCACATGAGACAACAGGAAAAAAATCATTTAGGTGGATGCAGTATTTATTTTTGTGCTTTTTTCACTTCTTAGTTTTCATAATAAACATTTTATTTCTTAAGTGGTGTCATTGAACAATAATTTCCTAAACATATTTTACAATGTTAAGTGTGTACAGTATAGTGTTTGTTTAAAAACATACTGGAAGTTAAGAATATTACACAATATTATTGTGGGCGACCGTGGTGTAGTGGTAATGGCAGTCGACCCCTGATCGGAAGGTTGGAGGTTCGAATCCCGCATCCGCCCACCATGTGTTGTGTGTCCCTGGGCAAGACACTTAACCCCGAGTTGCTCCCGGTAGGTCTGGATGGCGCCTTGCAAGGCAGGCTACCACTACCGGTGTATGAATGTCTGAATGAATGGGTGGATGGCTGGTATTGTAAAGCGCTTTGGGGCTCCTCACAGGGGGCTGGAAAGCGCTATATAAATAAGCTCCATTTACCATTCAATATTTTCCATTTGCATTTGACCTTTAAAGAATCATAAGAAAAAGATTATTAGATTTGAACAGCCATCCATCCATCCATCCATCCATCCTTCCTGTTGTCGTGTCATGAGTAGTGCAGCAGCTTTTGCCAGGATGCACAGATGTCAACATGAACCCATCCATCCATCCATCCATCCATCCATCCTGATGTCGGGTTGTGGGTGCAGCAGCTTTTCCAAGGATGCACAGACGTCGCCGTCAACCCCGATGAAGCTGTTCTTGGATGCCCAAACGAGTTTCCTGATCAACAAACATTTAATTATTAATACTTTGTTTTTACGTTTAAAGAAACATGCTTTTAATGTTTATGGGACAGTTTAAACCAAATTATCCATTTGCATTTGACTTTGAATTAGCCCTGACAAAATATTACCGTTTAAATTTAATGAAATACAAACATTTAATATTACCTTACTGTAAAAATAGTTTAACTGATTACAGGGCAGTGTGATCAATGTGTTAAGCAATGTTAACAGGAACCTTGTGCATATATGAGAATAATCTTTATTATAAAGAAACAAAATGGAAAACACAGGGGTTTAAAACAAGCTGAAAAGTCTATAAAGTAAGATCAGAGCATTAAATAGCTCAAGGGACATTACCGCCAACAGGTGGTGAGACAAGGTTCTGCAGGGTGTTCTTCTTCTAACGTTTAGTGGTGGCTAGTAAATAGCTTGAGGTAACACTACCGCCACCACGTGGTAGGACGAGTGAGATTCTACACCCCGCCCACAGAAGGGCTGCAGATAGTGAATGGAGACAAAACCGTGCATGTGAGCCGATCCTAACTGGACCAGACCGGACCAGACTGGGCCGCTCTGGGCCGGTAGTGGAAAAGGGGCATTTGTCTTGTCAGCAGTTCCTCGGCACCCATCTCCCAAACGCAAAGTAATTATGTATTTGGTATCATGGACGATCAACTCTATTGACAAGATTTTTTCTACAAAGCGACAAGGTCCGGGAGACCCAGCTTGCCATTCACAGATGCACTCTGGGGGGTTACGTCATGGATTCCTGGGGCAAATGGAAGATGATGTGTCTGTCAGTCCTATCTGTGGAGGATGTCGAAGATATGTATATAATTGGATTTATGGTGGCAGGTGCTTTGCTGTTCGGCATTTGTGGAGCACTTTTCTATCGGAAATTAAGGAAGACTTCAGCGAGGATCGACGCCATGTCTAAGCTTCCGAGTCAAAGTGAGAGTTTGATCCGTGCGGTGACCTCAATAAATCAGCTGCTTTACGAGCTTAATCGGAAGGTGGAGGCGATTTCTGATTGCAGGCCAACTGCAGGGTTTGGGACTCGTCAGCGTAGTGGAATCAATCTAGATGAGGATTCATAGCTTGGATCAGTGGAAGGATTCCCACAATTAGACCACATTGGATCGGATCGTCTAGAAAGACACTCAAGGCTGCAGTAAAAGATCAACTGTCTGCCTGAAGTAAATCAACAACCATGCTTATCTCAACTCGACTCCCCAAACAGCATTGGAAAGGCTGATTATCAAATTTCTCCTGGGTCATGAGTAACCGAAGACAACAACTGCATCTATCGCCTCCCCTGCAATGTCAACAAAGATATTTTGATTCTGAACTTTCCTAAAGCTACCCCAAGCTGAGACAAAAGTGCTACAGCCAGCTGCTGCTGTTTGAGCTTGCATATAAACAAAATACGATGTAAATAACAGTTAAGAAATTCAAAACAATGCTAAGAATGACCTTCTTTGTATTTGGAAAGATGTTCATCTTGACGTGACTCCACCTACACTGTCAATCCTGACATACACATTTATTATTATCATCATTATTATTATTATGTGTTTTCATCTGAACATAGGTATTACCTTTTAAGTAGAAAGATAAATATTTGAAGCAGCCTGTAATCCACATTATTTTATTTTGTACCCTTATTATTATTATTTGACCCTTCCTGTGCAGTTACGCAGACAAAATCCCAACAAACGCTTTGAAGTTACGAGTAAAAAGTAAAAAGAGCATGGCTAATGCCTCGAACGTGGCCTAAAGAACTTGACTTTAAAAATGTGTGAGCATCAAAGACAAGCTGCAGATAAACCCCACAGCTAAAGTACAAACGTTTGATTAATGTGAACAATTATATTTTCCCTCACACGCTGACCTCCAACATCACACTTGACAGATGTGAGACTTTTTAACAAGCTTTATTGTTTGAATGTTTATGAAACATTCACACTGCTGTGATCCGTTTTTCTTCCGTACGTTTTTCAGCTTCTTTCTCGTTCCACTTTTTTTCTCATAGAAAATGAATTGAGCTCGTTTTACATCCTTCAAATCTTTAGATGTGTTTACAACCTTTTACTGCTCCTTTCACATTTTGTTCTGCTTCTTTCAGCTTCCTTGTGCAAACTCAAATATTGTTTCAGCTACTTTCCACTAATTTCAGCTGTTTTTTGTTTTTGTTTTTTTAGCTGTTTTGTGCTCCTTTCAGATTCTTTCTGCTACCTACAACATTTTTGTGCTTCTTCTAAGTTCTTTCTGTTAATTTCAGCTTGTTATGCTCCTTTCGGCTTATTTTTGCACGTTTCAGCTTTTTCTGCTATTTCATCTATTTAGCCGTTTTATGTAAATTTTGGCTTTTTCAGCTAATTTCACATTATTCTGCACTAATTTCAGCCTCAATTTTAACCTTTTATCTGCCTAATTCAGCAAAAATGTGCTCTCCACTTAATTATGGTAATTTAAGCTTTTTTTGCCTTTGTAGATATTTTTAGCTGTTCTTTCAGCCTTTTTCAGATAACTTTTTGTGCTCCATTTTTGCATCTTTCAGCCTCATTTAGTAAACATGTGTTCTTTCTGATTTCTTCTGCTAATGTAAGTTTGTTCTACATTTTCAGCCAAATTTTTAGCATTTTCAAATTTTGGCTGTTCTCAGATAAATTCCAGTGTTTTGTGGCAATTTCTGCTACTTTAAGCCTAATTAGCCTTTTTCTGATAATTTCAGCTTGTTATACTCCTTTCAGCTTAATTACCGGTTATATTAGTTTCAGCTTTTTCTTCTATTTCAGCTACTATTTAGCCATTTTATGCTGATTTTAGCTTTTTCAGTTAATTCCATTCATGAGCTTATTTTAGCACTTTTCGCTTCCTGCAGTTTAAGCTTCTTTCTGCCTTTCAGCTACTTTTCAGCTATATTTTTTAGCCAATTTCAGTTTTTTAGCTAAGTTCCAAAAATGTTGGGCTAATTTCTGCTTATTTAAACCAAATTCAGCAAATATGTGTTCTTTCTGTTTCTAATTTAAGCTTGCCCCTCTATTTCAGCTATATTTCAGAATATTTTTAGCCATTTTCGGCTGTTTCTCAGCAAGGTTTTCAGCGACAAGCATTCACACTACATTTTTGCAGGAAATGCAATTGCTCTAGTTATTATTAATGTTGTTCTTATATTGTTTACATCTCTTACTGGCTTTCACAGAGTCCTGACCCACATCAAGAATTTTTACCTGGTCATAATGTTGTGGCTGATAGGTGCAGACTACTTCAGGAGAACAACTGCATATGTTCTGGTTTGATGTGGATCCGTTGTACAAACATGAATGGAAGCTCCTGTTCGTGTGACGTTCTGATACGAACCTTGTTGGTTTAACTGATTAACTCGTGAAGGCCTGAAGGCAGAGGATCCGATCTGCATAAAGTTCAGTCAATTTTCTCCTCCCATCGTCCATCCGAGCGGTTTCTCCTCATCATTTTGGTATTCACGATGGTTATAACTGATTTAAGCTATCAGGAATCCCATCAGCTGTAAAATGATACGATAAAGACTCGATTATCTTGGGTATACGTACTCTGAAGACGTGTCTTTCAGCCTAACTCAACCTTTTTTAAATATTAATAGCTTCTTGGGTAAATGATGAGTGGTATTGAAAGGTTTTATACTCCACTGAATCTACACAGGAATTCCTCATAAAACCAGTAAGTACCGGACCGTTAGCAGTTCTAGTTCAGATGATTTCATATCTATCTCATCTATCTATCTATCTATCTATCTATCTATCTATCTATCTATCTATCTATCTATCTATCTATCTATCTATCTATCTATCTATCTATCTATCTATCTATCTATCTATCTATCTATCTATCTATCTATCTCATCTATCTATCTATCTATCTATCTATCTATCTATCTATCTATCTATCTCATCTATCTATCTATCTATCTATCTATCTATCTATCTATCTCATCTATCTATCTATCTATCTATCTATCTATCTATCTATCTATCTATCTATCTATCTATCTATCTATCTATCTATCTCATATATCTCAATCATCTATCTCATATATCTCATTCATCTATCTATCTCATCTATCTATCTCATCTATCTATCTATCTATCGATTCGATATTTATCGATCGATCTGATATTTAATCGATAGAAAGATTGATAGACATATATATATATATTGTCAGCACATAATTTTGTAAATCTGATCCACTTGCTTCCTTCAAATTCAGCACAATGCATTCAATTATACTGTATACTGTATTCCAATGCCATTAAATGATTATTTTTTATAACTTTAGTCCAAATGCAATTAAATAATTCCAAAGAAGCAGTCCATATAAAGCATGGTGGAGTTTATCTCCAGTAACTTTATTTTATGAATGTAAAGTTTATTTGAGCTCACAAACCCAACAGATGCATCAACACGTTTTTTTTTTCCTCTGTAGAAAAGTTAACGTCTCTAGTTGCTGCCCTCATACATCTCCTCCTACATGTCTTTGCGTGAGTGCAGCTACAGTGTGCGCTCTCAGGACATGATTACCTGCAGTGTTCCGTCAGTGAGGACTGAACTTGGAAAAAGGGCCTTCTCCTACTCTGCTCCTGCTTCATGGAATATCTTACAAAAAGATCTGAAGCTCTCGACCTTGACTTCTCTAAATGGTTTTCAGAATCTGTTGGAATCCTGGCAAAAACCAATGCAGATCTGTTCCTGTCTTTGATTTTATACGTCTACCTTATAATGTTTTGCTAGTTTTTTGATACTTTGTAAAAAAAAAAAAAAAAAAAAAACTTTCTTTTTTTTTTTTTTTTTTTTTTTTTTTTTTTCTTCTCTCTTTTGTTTTCTATTGTTTATTGTTTGTTTGTTTATTGTTTATTGTTTAAGGAAATTATACCACTGCTGTTCATTGTTCTTTAGTTTTAGCAGGTCGCTTTCGTAAATGAGCCCTTGAGGTTCAAAAGATTTACCTGACTAAATAAAGGTTGAATGAATGAATGAATAGTTCAGGAATCGCCTGCCTTCCGGCCTCTCTATAGCACACAACCTTGTCGGTCCTCCCCACATATGATGGATCCATGTGGAGGTGAGGTCCTGTTATTCTTCTGGGCTTGGCCTGGCCAAGCCCCAGGGGCTCGACCACCAGGTGCTTTCCAGAAAGCTCCAGCCCCCATGCCTGTCTCCAGGGAGGTGCCCCGGTTTCCCTTTTTCCAGCCAGGTTTCCTGATGCGACTGCTCATTTATCAAGGGATTCAAATCGCTCAGCCTGACCCATCCCATGAAGCCCGTTTGCCTTGGGAGACCATATCAGGGGCTGATACCCAAAACACAACACCCCCCAGGAGCGCTGGGGTACTCAAACCGCTCCACCATGTTAAGGTGGCGATTCTAGAGGGGTGTGTGGGGGGGAGGGGCCTCCTTCCTCTCCTCGTCCTTCCTGCTCTTCTCCACCACTGCCTCCAAACCAATCCTCCACATCGTGTGAGCATACTACAGACTTTTGTGAATTTTACAGATGTCTGAACATCGGTAAACATCTGAAGGGGATGACGTGTCGTACCAGCAGTAACTGCAAACTACTTCTGAACCGCCATTTCCTCTGATTGTTGTAGAGTTTTGATTATTGGCTTAGTTTTTTCTAGTTTTCTAGATTAGTTCTAGAGGCGGCTGTGGCTAAGTGGTTAGTGTAGTCGTCCTCAAATGCAAGAGTTTGGGGTTTGATTCTACCAGCAGTCACACATGGCCAAGTGTCCCTGGGCAAGACATTGAACCCCTCATTGTCTCCGATGCGTGTCCCATCGGTGTATGAATGTGATAAAGCACTGATTAGTCTTTGAACAGATCTAGTAGAGCGCTGTGTGAATGGGTACATGAGAGCTTTGAGTATCTTGATGAGGCAGAAAGGTGCTACATAAGTACAGTCCATTAGATCAGTATGGACGCTCCAAAAACAGTTCCATGATGGAAGAATGACGAGGTCCAGACCTTTCTGTCTTTATTGGCGGATCAGAGGATTCAGTGTGAGCTGGACGGCGCTACAAGAAACTGTCTGCTTTGCATTGACAAGCCCACTCACAGACGGGGAAACAAGTCTCAGTGACAATTCACCTACAACTGAGAAGAACCGATAAGACGAGAGCTGAGGTAAGTCGCACTTATCAATGGCAGAGCAAATGTCTCAGCTGGTCTGGGAACACCTTGGAGTCCCTCGCTTATTTTTTAGTACCATTTTCTTTTATTTGTTCTTCTCAATTTGTATGTTTTTTATGATTGTCTACTGTTGTCATCACTCTGTTAAAACCAGGTCTCTCTTGTAAACAAGTCCCCGAGGCTCAATGGGATTAACCTGTGTAAATAAAAGGTTGATTGAGTCCCCCAGAAGACCAGGAAGAGGTGGCTGAGGAGAGAGATGCTGGACCTCCCAGTTAAAGACGCTGCCCCGAGACCTGAATCCAGAACCAGATGATGGATGGATGGATGGATGAAAGGATGTAAATTGATTTGATTTCTAAGGTGCAAAGTGTTTGTGGGCATGAGCGAGACAGGCAGCTGCCTCAGCATTTCTTTAAAAAAAAGAAGCTCCACTTAAATCCTCTTAAATTAGTTTTTCTTTTTTGTCTCCACTTTGAAGTGTTTTTAAAGATACAACATTTTCCTCATCAAAGACACTGGAAGTAGACAAGACGTGCAAACGCAGCAGAAAACATGAGTTTAAAAAAATATCTGGATTATTGTGGATGAGGTCCTGGCTGCCTCCTCCTGCTGAAGGCTTTGAATAAAACACCTTTATTTACAGCAGATTAATAGCTTAGAGTCTGAGTATTAATTACTGGAGAACCAACCATGAACTGTTTATTAAAGCCTCACTGACATGATTTTTTTACTATGCATAAAATTGCTCAAAATATATATCTTTTATCATTCAACTATGTTCTTTTTTGCAAACAAAATGATAAATCAGTTTAATTTTGCTTTAAAAACTATTTTAAACTTTGCTCCGTGTTTATTCACGGGAAATCCAATTACACGTGAATACAACATCTGTGACGTAAAATCGGGCAGCCCTGGGCTTGTCAGTGTTCATGTGTCTGCTGCTCGGCTGAAGATCGCGTTGTTTTGTTTTGTTTTTTTTTACTTGAAAAATGCCGTTACGTTGTGTCGCATTTGGGTGTTCTAATATCATAAGTGAACAAGTGAGCCTTTTCACTTTCCCAAAAGATGAAATACTTTGTCAAGAATGGAATAAACAAACAAAGGTGTCCCCCTCGGAGCCCCTCCCCCCGCCTCGCTCCACCTGAAGGTAAAGGCCCCGGTAGAGCTCT
>JBBPBX010095468.1:0-13199 GCA_038048925.1 Garcialebias charrua | reverse complement strand
TGGCAAGCTGCCAACCGTTGGTGAGTCACGTGAGCGCTCGCCCCTCAACTGGCAGAGTAACGGACAGTTCTCTGCTGGCAAGCTGCCAACCGTTGGTGAGTCACGTGAGCGCTCGCCCCTCAACTGGCGGAGTAACGGACAGTTCTCTGCGGGGTTGCTCACCCAGTCCTCGGCGGCTGTCTCTGCTGGCTAGCCGCCAACCGTCCAACAAGTCCCGCAGCGATAGCCACTCCACTAGCGGCGTCACGGACAGTTTTCTGCGGGGTTGTCCACCCACGCAGCTCCAACCTCCACAGCTCGGCCGGAGTCCTTCTCTCCCCCTTCAACGGCTCAAACAACGGTTCAGCCAAGTGTCTCCACCACGACAGTCCCTTCACTTTCGAGGGGAGGAAAAAACTAAACTCATTCACCTTCGCGTTCCTCCTTTTATCCTCTCCCGTTCTCTACCTGCTGGCACAAGCCCCTCCCACACCTCCAAAATAAAATCCCAAACTACTTTTACAAACAGTTATTAAAACAAACAGTATTAAAAGTACATTAAACTCCAAAACTACTTTTACAAACAGTTATTAAAACAAACAATATTAAAAGTACATTAAACTCCAAACACAGTATGTTTACATGTTCTATAAAACAAACATTAAACACCATTTACTTATCCATTCATTCACTACTAAATAAAATAAATATGAACTCAAACCAGAGGGTTACACCCTCCCCCTCCTAACTGTCTGCATGTCCTCATGAGACAACTACAGTTTAGGGTCTATAAGGCTAAGACCTACACCCTAACTTAATAATGACCCCTTTATGCACGATGGTAATCGGCTGGTTCCTAGATTTCCCTGGCTCATCATAAGTCAGACGAATAACTGGTTTACGTTGTCTCTCAGATCTGGGCCTAGTTCTAAGGGTCACAGGCATCTTTTTAAGAGATCTGAGCTGGGGGTTAGACTCACTACAGGATACCTCATCATCTTCTAAACCTGGGTCGGAGTCAGAGTCCAGAGAGACAGTCAATGGGGCACCATCGAGGTTCTCATCTAGAGTTCCCACTTGGTTCTCTTCAGCTAAGAGCTCTGTCTCCTCTTCAGTATCAGTCTCTGTTTCCTTTGCACTCTCGTCCTCAGAGAAGGGTATGACCTCTGCAGATGGGTCTTGATCCATTCTCTCATCAGCCTCCTTTGACCCGTCTTCGGGTTCTACACCACCCAGGGTGGGTAAGTCCTTTGGTTGACCTTCACCATAATATTCCCGAACAGCTTCATACTCCCACTCAGAACATGAATCAGAAAAGTCCAGATCCATGGTAGGTGCTACGCCACTGTATTGACGCTTTGTGTCTTTTACTTGGAGTCGTGTTCTTGGCTTTGCAGGTGTTCTCTCTTGCTCTTGGTCCTGTGGCAACCTCATAGAGTTTCTGATAGGGAGAATGTGATTGCGGTGTATAGTTTTTACACCCCCACTTCCTCTCTCTGGCTTCACTCGGTAGACTGGGAGGTCCGGCAACTTTCCCACCACAACATAAGGGTTTGGACTCCACCGGTTCTCTAGCTTTCTCTTCCCTTTCAGTCCCAAGTTTTTTAGAAGAACCCTGTCACCAAGGTTAATTGCCTGGAAGCACACTTGTTGGTCATAAGCTCGCTTATTCCTTTCATGTGCTTTATCAGCAGTCTTGCCGGCAAGGTCATAAGCATTCTGTAGATCTTTCTTTAGGCTGTCGACGTATTGGGAATAGTTGTTTTCTCCCGTCTCATCTGGCGATGTGCCGAAACACAGGTCAACAGGCAACCTAGCTTCCCGTCCAAACATCAGCAAATAAGGTGAGTATCCAGTGGCATCACACCTAGTACTGTTGTAGGCATGGACGACATACGGGACATGACGACTCCAGGACCCCTTCTTTTCACTACCCAAGGTAGCCAACATGGATAACAATGTCCGATTGAATCTTTCAGGTTGGGGGTCCCCTTGTGGATGATAAGGAGTGGTCCGAGATTTCCGCACCCCCAACATCCTCAACAGTTCCCGAATCAGTTGACTTTCGAAATCTCTCCCTTGGTCGGAATGTATCCTGGCCGGCAGACCATAGTGCACGAAATAAGTCTCTACCAAGGCTTTTGCGACAGTGAGTGCCTTTTGGTTCCGTGTAGGAACGGCCTGTGCATAACGAGTAAAATGATCAGTAATGACCAGCACATTACTGATTCCTCGAGAGTCTGGCTCCATGGAGAGGAAGTCGATGCACACCAAATCCATAGGCCCCCGGCTCGTGATCTGGTGCAAAGGAGCCATCCTCTTACTTGGAGTTTTCCTGAGAGTGCATTCTCCACAATCTTTGATGTACATCTCCGCGTCCGAAGCCATCCTGGGCCAATAGAAGCGCTTCTTCAGTAGATCTGTCAGTCGCTCCACTCCTAGATGACCCATGTCATCATGAAGGGATCGTAGAACTGTCTCTCTTAACTCAGCTGGGAGGACTAACTGCGTCCCATGTCCCCCTGATTGTCTCTGTGTCCGCCTATGTAGCAGACCATCCACCATTACAAGGCGGTCTTTCTCCCTCTTGAACAGCCTGAACTCTGGGCTCACTTCTTTGTCGTCCGTCCACGACCCTTGCTGTACAGCTGTCCTTACCCTACCAATGACCTCATCCCTCCTCTGTTCCTCCTCTATCTCAGCCCTAGATAACTGTTTTAAGGAACCCAAATCCAGGTGAGTAGGGAAAGCAAACACGTCAGGAATACACTGAGAAGAGGCACCCAACTGATCTACATACCTAGGTGGCATTTCCGACTGCTTGGTGACCACTGTAACCATGCAGATGGAACGTACACCCATGGGAGATATATGCTCCCATCCCGCCCCTTCAGCCCCAAAGGTCCTCGACAACACATCTGCGTCAGTGTTTGTCCTACCTGGCCGGTACTGGATGTCAAAATCATAAGTTGCTAATGCAGCTAGCCAACGATGCCCTGTGGCGTTAAGTTTTGCTGTGGTCAGCACATAGGTCAGGGGATTGTTATCTGTCCTCACTGTGAATTTGGCCCCATACAAGTAATCGTGGAATTTGTCCACAATCGCCCATTTAAGAGCCAGAAACTCTAGCTGGTGCACAGGATAACGCTGCTCAGCAGCGCTTACCCTACGGCTTGCGAATGCCACTGGTCGGAGCCCCTCTGGGTGTTCTTGATATAATATTGCACCCAGCCCCTTCAAGCTGGCGTCCGTATGCAATATATACGGCTTGTTAGGGTCTGCGAAGGCGAGAACAGGAGCGCTGGTGAGGCAACCTATGATGCGATGAAAAGCATCAGTACATGCATGGCTCCACCGTTCTCCAAATGGCTCGCCCTCTTTGAAGAAGCCTTTTGCCTCCTCTCTCGACCTACCCTTCCCCTTCTGAGTTGGGCCATACCCTTTTGTGAGATCTGTAAGGGGTCTGATGATTCTGGAGTAGTTTGCGACAAATCGGCGGTAGTACCCACAGAACCCGAGGAAAGACCTCAGGGACTTCAGGTCAGTAGGCCGCGGCCAATTAGCTACGGCCTTTACTTTCTCAGGATCGGTGGCTACACCCTCCGCCGATACTATGTGTCCCACATACTTCACTTTTGGTTGGCAGAACTGGCACTTGTCCAAGGACAGCTTCAGCCCAACCTCTCTAAGCCTGTCTAGAACCTGTAGAAGCCGTTCCTCGTGCTCCTCCAGAGTCCTCCCAAAAACTATCAAATCATCCAGGTAGACCAATACCTTAAGCAGATTCATATCCCCCACAGCCCGCTCCATCAGCCTCTGGAAAGTTGCAGGAGCCCCGGTGACTCCCTGTGGCATCCTTTCAAACTGATAGAACCCCAGGGGGCAGATGAAAGCTGTTTTTTCTTTATCTGCCTCTGCCATGGCGACCTGGTAATAACCCGACCTTAAGTCAAGTACCGAAAACCACTGGCTCCCTGTCAAGGAATCGAGCGCATCATCGATGCGAGGGGTAGTGTACTGATCGGGCACGGTACGACTATTCAAGGTTCTATAGTCAATGCACATTCTGACATTGCCGTTCTTCTTTCGGGCCACAACTATTGGAGACGCATATGGACTGCGTGACTCCTTTATAATACCCTCTCTCAGAAGGTCCTGCAGATGTTTTCGAACATCCTCAATGTCAGCAGGCGCCAGTCTACGTGACCGTTCTCTAAAGGGTCGAGCGTCAGACAACCTAATATGATGCTCTACCCCTTTAGCAAGCCCCACATCCCATTCATGCAAAGAGAACACACTGGCTCTATCTGCTAATTTTTTTCTCAGCCTAGCTTTCCAAGGCTCTGGGATAGGTGACCCACCAAAGTTAATGAGTTGAGGGTTGAACTCGTTGGACACCCCCTCGGACTGAGGTTTTGTCTTCAGGGGCGCAGTTACCATATCAACCGCGCATAACTGTCCCACTACAGTGCCAACTGGGAGAATTACTTCCCGGCCGGACTCGTTGTGCATACAAACTGGGAAACTATCCACAGTCACTTCTGAACTTGGCAAGACTAACGGTTGGAGAAGCACCCCTGCAGGGAGTGAGCCCCTGGGTGACATGTCCACCATCAGCACTTCCCTGTCCAATGGGCGTCTCAGTTTCACCTGGCAGGCGGCCCGACAGCCGCTGTCAGCTGGTATGGTTAGTGGGCCAGGCCCTATCCATCTCACGTAGCCCAGGTCCTCTTCCTCACCTGTAGTCTGAAGTTCCTTCTGCTCTGAAGTTTTGGTCCGGATACCTAGTGTCTGCGCTAGATCAACCCCAATGTCCGAGCTACAAAGCTGGGCTAACCTCTTAAATAAACTAGCATTAGTCCCCAGAACAACAGGGGTCTGGTCTGGAGTCCTGGGACCTGGGCAGACCAAAGCCAACACAGAAAGTGATTCCCTAGTCCCGACTACAGTTTCAGGGAACTCAATTTCTACCAGAATATACCCCAGATAGGGATAACTGGTGTCACTTAATCCCCAAATAGCCAACCCAGACACTGGTAAGATCTGAACATTAGCTAAATGCTTCTTATACCACTCCTCAAAGATAATGGTAACCTGTGAGCCACTATCCAGTACCGCATCGCAGGCATGACCATTCACCCTCACAGATACAGTTGACGTGGGACCTATCAGTCCTTTTGGAATAGCCCTGTTCCCTACTGATATTGCCTCACTTCTCTTGACAGTGCAGTCTGTGTGCGAGCTTTCCCCAAGCCTGGCACCCCCCATTTGCTCTTTTGCTCTTTTGAGAGACTGGATAAGCTTCTGAATGACTCTACTCTGGTTCTCAGCATTTTGGCATTTATTTGAAAAATGCCCATTGTCACCACATCTGTAACAAATGCTGTCCTCTGAACCTCTGTTAGTCCTAACACCCTGTGTTTTACCAGGACCCAGTCTTTTGGGTTCCACCTGCAACATATTAGCTGACATATCTAAAGATTGGGCCGTTTGGGCTGACATCTTCTGCTGTAGTCTTTCCACTTGTTTCTTTAAAGCTACTATTTCTGAGTCTTCACTACTTTCTATCACAGGACACTGTGTCTCGCGAACCGTCAATCGGTCACTATCTGTTTCGTGCCTAGTGCTGTGTTTCATAGCAGCAAACATGGTTTTCAACTCTTTAATATCTGCTTTCAAAGACTGTATGTCAGTCTGACGACTGCCTGCAACTTGTACCCGCTGTACAGATGAGCTAAGCTTAATCCTAGCTGCTGCATATTCTTCCTCCGCTCTAACTTCTGTTAATAACTCTAAAAACTTTGGAGGATTCTGCCTTCTCTCCCTCAACTTTAGCTGTACCAACATGAGGTCGGAATATACTGCCCCCCTTAATAGTTGCTCTATCCGGGCCACATCTACCCGACTGGCCTGCATCCCCCCTTTGCTAGCTATTAAGGTGAGGGACTGCTCCACTCGTCTTAGAAAGTCTGACAGTTTTTCGTCTTTCTCCTGTTGCAGTAGTCGAAACTTGAAATACAGATCTTCACCTGATTCAGCGGTGCCAAAAGCACTCTCGATGGCATCCAAACACTTGGAGGGTGAGACATCTGGCTCCGCTGTATGTACGGCTTTCACCACCGCCAGAGCGGGTCCCCGAAGACATTCTATGAGGCGTCTGCGCTTTTCTTTAGCTGAACATTCGCTCTCATCCACCATCCAACGAGCCTGCTCCAACCATTGCTCCAATGTTTCTTCTCCTGGTGGTGTGGGTAGGGAGCCAGAGAATATACGCAGGCGATGGTATCCACTGTATTCTTTCCCTGGTCTCTCTACTTTGGCCAAAACGTCTCCCACTGCACGAATAATGGACTCCACTGAACAGGTAGGTCCAACAGCATCCCACGAAGTTTTGACAGATTCCGGTTGATCGCCATCAGAAGCTGGACTCTGCGCTGCTGCAAAAATCGGCCAGCAGAGATCAGTAGCAGCATGATGCACTTCAGCTGGGACTCTGCTTGGGTCAACTGGTTCTCTACTTTCACACAAAACCATCAACCGGCCCAGCTTCTGGTTGTACATCCTGCCCCTCACTCTGACTCGACCCAGAATTTTTACTGTTTGTAAAGTCTCTTCTATCTGGTCTACTTCAACGCCTGGGGGAACGAGAGCCAAAACTGCACGGGTCTCGTCCAATGATTCACCCTGACACCATTCTCTTAGCCTAGTCCCCATCTCTGTATAAATAGTATTTCTTTCCATGGTCGTGCAGGATTAACTACAAACACTACTTTTACTGTGACAGGCTATTAAACTCACTACTCTGTTTTACTGCCTATGTTATTCTTACCGCTATACAAGCTGCTTAAATTCACAAAGAAAAAAAAACTAATCCCAGCGATGCCTCCATTTTATGTAGCGCCCCCTAGCGTCTTTGGCATTAATGAGGGTGGCTAACCTGAGTTATTTAATATCAAGTGGTATCTCTACCAGTAAACTCTGAATTTTAACCAGTATAACACAGAAGAATAAACATATGCTTTAAACACATGAACAGTTTAATAAACAATTTAAATAAACAACAGACCACTCTTTTTATTTTACAATTAAACTGAAATGATACTTTTTAACCCCTTTTAAATAAAGAAAGGAAACTTAATGCCGGCTACTAAAAAAATATAGTTTGGGTCGTTGCAGGCCTGATGTTGGTGCACTTGCGCTAACATCCCCCTTCAACCATGTCCCCGATCACCTGAAAACCTCCGTCTCCTGGAGGTCAGTCTCGCCGTTCCGTCTGCTTCCGTCCTCGCGTCTCTCTCTCTCAGCTGGCGAGCCGCCAACCGTTGGTGAGTCACGTGAGCGCTCGCCCCTCAACTGGCAGAGTAACGGACAGTTCTCTGCTGGCAAGCTGCCAACCGTTGGTGAGTCACGTGAGCGCTCGCCCCTCAACTGGCAGAGTAACGGACAGTTCTCTGCTGGCAAGCTGCCAACCGTTGGTGAGTCACGTGAGCGCTCGCCCCTCAACTGGCGGAGTAACGGACAGTTCTCTGCGGGGTTGCTCACCCAGTCCTCGGCGGCTGTCTCTGCTGGCTAGCCGCCAACCGTCCAACAAGTCCCGCAGCGATAGCCACTCCACTAGCGGCGTCACGGACAGTTTTCTGCGGGGTTGTCCACCCACGCAGCTCCAACCTCCACAGCTCGGCCGGAGTCCTTCTCTCCCCCTTCAACGGCTCAAACAACGGTTCAGCCAAGTGTCTCCACCACGACAGTCCCTTCACTTTCGAGGGGAGGAAAAAACTAAACTCATTCACCTTCGCGTTCCTCCTTTTATCCTCTCCCGTTCTCTACCTGCTGGCACAAGCCCCTCCCACACCTCCAAAATAAAATCCCAAACTACTTTTACAAACAGTTATTAAAACAAACAATATTAAAAGTACATTAAACTCCAAACACAGTATGTTTACATGTTCTATAAAACAAACATTAAACACCATTTACTTATCCATTCATTCACTACTAAATAAAATAAATATGAACTCAAACCAGAGGGTTACATATATATATATATATATATATATATATATATATATATATATATATATATATATATATATATATGATATGTATATATATATATATATATATATATATATATACAGGTAGTCCCCGATTTACGAGCGAGATCCGTTACAACGAGGCGCTCGTAAACCGGAAATCTCGTAATTTGGAACGGCCGCCATGTCTCTCGTAAATCCGGAATTTCGCTCGTAAATTGGAACGGTTTTCGCTAGCGCGACTACAAACACTCTATTTTCATCCAAAAACTGCTTATGAGTGCATAAAAATGATCGGAAACGTGTGTCCATATGCTTAGCTAACTAACTGTGGTGAAAAAACACATGAAAACTCAGTATTTTTTGCGTTTTTTCCAAAAATTCGCCAGCTCGTAAGTCTGGAACCTCGTAGATCAGAGCGCTCGTAATTCGGGGACTACCTGTATGTATATATATATATGCATATACATATACTGTACAGATAGACGTATACATGTAAATATAACATGTTCAACTGAAATTGTGTGTGTTTGTGTTGTGACTGTTTTGTGGTTTTAATGGACAATGGTTTGTTAGGACAGCCATACGCTATAATCAGACAATCAGATTACAGTTCATTACTGTCCTGACAAAACACTGTCCTTAGAAGCCACAAAACAGTCACGTACACAAATACACACAATTTCAGTTGAACATGTTATATTTAAATGCCTATTACATGTATATATAAGTGCATATATACATGTATATGTAAGTGCATATATACATGTATATGTAAGTGCATATATACATGTATATGCAAATACATTTAAACATGTAAATGCATATATGTATATATATACAAGAATATGCATATATGTACATATGCATAAACATATAGATGTATATATGCATAAACCTATACATGTATATATGATATCATATACATATACTGTACAGATAGACATATACATGTAAATATAACATGTTCAACTGAAATTGTGTGCGTTTGTGTATGTGACTGTTTTGTGGTTTTTATGGACATTGTTTTGTTAGGACCGTCATACGCTATAAACAGACAATCAGATTACAGCTCATTACTGTCCTGACAAAACACTGTCCTTAGAAACCACAAAACAGTCACACACACACAAACACACACAATTTCAGTTGAACATGTTATATTTACATGCCTATTACATGTATATGTAAGTGCCTATTTACATGTATATGTAAGTGCCTATATACATGTATATGTAAGTGCATATATACATGAATATGTAAGTGCATATATACATGTAAATGCAAATGCATATAAAAATGTAAATGCATATATGTATACTGTACATACATGAATATGCATATATGTACATATGCATATATGTACATATGCATATATGTACATATGCATATACATGTATGCATATACATATTCTGTACAGATAGACATATACATGTAAATATAACATGTTCAACTGAAATTGTGTGTGTTTGTATGTGTGACTGTTTTGTGGTTTTTAAGGACAGTGTTTTATCAGGACAGTAATGAGCTGTAATCTGATTGATTGTCTGATTGTTTATAGTGTATGACTGTCCTAACAAACAACTGTCCATAAAAACCACAATACACTCCATACACACACAATTGAACATTAAGGTTGATGAATCCACACGTAGCAAGTATATCTGTTTAGGAACACAAGAACTAAAATGTACCTTGGTATTCGTGTTTAAAGGAAGTTGATCGGTCTTCTGGCTACCTGCGATCTCCTGACTCTGGACGTGTTCACATGTCATCTGTAACAGATCATTTATACTTATATTTAGAGGAAATTCTACATTTTGATGATAGCTGCTGTCACATGTAAACCAATAAACATTACATGATTGTTTGTTTTTGGCCAAAGTATCCATCTCACATAAAGGAAAGATGGATGGACACAGTATTTACAAAACTCCTCTCATGATGGGTGGACTAAGATGAAATTAAAATTAGCTGAATGAAAGAAAACTATAAATTTAAAAACTGTGACAAACTGTGACTAATAATATTGAAGTCATACTTAACAATCCCTGCATTATTTATAAAATTGATATCTATGTCATATACATACACACAAATATACATATATACATGTATATAAGCATATCATATATGCATATTCATATACAGTGTATATACATATATGCATATACATGTATATATGCATATACATATACTGTACAGATAGACATATACATGTAAATATAACATCTTCAACTGAAATTGTGTGCGTTTGTGTGTGTGACTGTTTTGTGGTTTTTATGGACATTGTTTTGTTAGGACCGTCATACGCTATAAACAGACAATCAGATTACAGCTCATTACTGTCCTGACAAAACACTGTCCTTAGAAACCACAAAACAGTCACACACACAATTTCAGTTGAACATGTTATATTTACATGCCTATTACATGTATATGTAAGTGCCTATTTACATGTATATGTAAGTGCCTATATACATGTATATGTAAGTGCATATATACATGAATATGTAAGTGCATATATACATGTAAATGCAAATGCATATAAAAATGTAAATGCATATATGTATACTGTACATACATGAATATGCATATATGTACATATGCAAATATGTACATATGCATATACATGTATATATATATATGCATATACATATACTGTACATATAATGTGGTCTGGCTTTATCATGTAGAAAAATTCAGGGTCTTCCCTGAAAGAGATTATGTCATGGGATGGATGGATGTTTGATGGATGGATGGTTGATGGATGGATGTTTGATGGATGGATGGATGGATAAAGCATGGACCTCAGTCAGTAAAGATTCCATCTATCTGGGTTCAGGAAGGCAGGATGTTTGATGGATGGATGGATAGATGGATGGATAAAGCGTGGACCTCAGTCAGTAAAGAATCCATCTGTCTGAGTTCAGGAAGGCAGGATGTTTGATGGATAGATGGATAGATGGATGGATGTTTGATGGATGGATGATGGATGGATGTATGGATAGATGTTTGATAGATGGATGGATGGATAAAGCATGGACCTCAGTCAGTAAAGAATCCATATGTCTGGGTTCAGGAAGGCAGGATGTTTGATGGATGATGGATGGATGGATGTTTGATGGATGGATGGATGCATGGATAGATGGATAAAGCATGGACCTCAGTCAGTAAAGAATCCATCTGTCTGGGTTCAGGAAGGCAGGATGTTTGATGGATGGATGGATGGATGTTTGATAGGTGGATGCATGGATGGATGTTTGATGGATGTGTACATGTTTGATGGATGGATGGATGCATGGATGGATGGATGGATAAAGCGTGGACCTCAGTCAGTAAAGAATCCATCTGTCTGGGTTCAGCAAGGCAGGATGTTTCATGGATGGATGGATGGATGGATGTTTGATGGATGGATAGATGGATGTTTGATGGATGGATGGATGGATGTTTGATGGATGGATGATGGATGGATGGATGTTTGATGGATAGATGTTTGATGGATGGATGTTTGATGGATGGATGGATAAAGCGTGGACCTCAGTCAGTAAAGAATCCATCTGTCAAGGTTCAGCAAGGCAGGATGTTTGATAGATGGATGGATGGATGTTTGATGATGGATAGATGGATGCTTGATGGATGGATGTTTGATGGATGGATGGGTGGATGGATGGATAAAGCGTGGACCTCAGTCAGTAAAGAATCCATCTGTCTGGTTCAGGAAGGCAGGATGTTTGATGGATGGATAGATGGATGGATGTGTGGATGTTTGATGGATGGATGGATGCATGGATGGATGGATAAAGCGTGGACCTCAGTCAGTAAAGAATCCATATGTCTGTTTTCAAGAAGGCAGGATGTTTGATGGATGGATGGATGATGTTTGATAGATGGATGCATGGATGGATGGATGGATGTGGATGGATGGATGGATAAAGCGTGGACCTCAGTCAGTAAAGAATCTCATCTGTCTGGGTTCAGCAAGGCTGGATGTTTGATGGATGGATGGATGGATGTTTGATGGATGGATGGATAAAGCGTGTACCTCAGTAAGTAAAGAATCCATCTGTCTGGTTTCAGGAAGGCAGGATGTTTGATAGATGGATGGATAGATAGATACAAGATACAAGATACAAGATAGGTTTATTGACATTGCATCAATTTTCACCGATACAGCGTAAGTATGTAATTACAGTCATCCAGGAGAGAGAATGAGTGCAAAAAGCTGCAGCTCAACAAAACACATGACATGTTTATCAACACATGATATGTTTATCAACACATGACATGTTTATCCACACATGATATGCTTATAGCGCGGCCGCTCTCATCTGTCCCCAGATGAAGGTCAAAGGCAGGAAAACAGGCAAAGACACAGGGTTTTACAGCGTTGATATTAAAAAAAGATGAATCACGTTTTGTCTTCAAGACACCGCGTGATCCAGTAAAAACCATATCAAAAAGCACATTTAGTTACAATAACAAATTGAGAGACGGCAGGCAAGGAGATAGAGTCTGTGAGTAACTTCAGACAAACACAAGTTCAGCAGATGTGCAGCTGGGCGTTATCTGAGGCTGCACAGAAATCTCTGGGGGGGGGGGAGGGGGGGCAGCAGGTCTCTTCAGCTCCACACTCCCAGGAGAATGGCTTCCGACAGCCTTCTTTTTCAAGGACATGTGCAGAAGCCAGATAATAGTCTTGTTTGTTATCCAATAGACCACAGTGTTCTTTTCCACTGCCGCCATCAAGTCTGTGGTGCTGTTTCATGGCCAAAAAAAATCCAAATAATATGTGGTCCGCTCTATGAACCCCCATCTGTCCCTTGATTGATCCGGGGTGGCTGTAAACAAGTCCCAAAACGCCCAGGTGCGCGGTGGTGGTCCACCACCGCTCCAAGCGGATGGATTTCGCCATAGACAAGTTCAAGTTCATTTGGTAATATGAGTCATGAAATCCACTTTTCACCCTATTCCGTTTTGTTGATGGAAAAACAATCAAAGTTGAGATGATTTTAAACATCCCTATCTAAACCAACACAAATAAGTTTTAGTTTTTAACAACTCTGTTGGACTAAGACCCAGGAGCGTCATAGATTAGGGCTTGTGGAAACACATTGTTCTCACAGGTACAGTAATTTTAGCTGCAACAATCCTGACTGGACTGTCGTTTCTGTTTTTTGTTTCCA
>JBBPBX010095467.1:0-13199 GCA_038048925.1 Garcialebias charrua | reverse complement strand
GTGATTGTTTTACACGCATTCCCCCAAACATCAATACAATAGATTAAGTGTGGAACAATGATTGTGTTATACAACAAATACAGAGCCTTATCATTCAATAGGTCTCTGACTTTGTACAGTACTGCTATCGATTTAGCTATTTTTATTCTTACAGAATTTATGTGTTGTTTCCATGTCAGTTTGTCATCAATGATAACACCCAAAAACTTCACCTCACTCACTCTACAAATCTCAACATCCTCAATTTTGAGTGGAACATCAACAGTTTTCTTTCTATTACCGAATATCATGTAATTAGTTTTCTCTAGATTTAATGATAATTTATTTATTTTAAACCAAGTTTGTATCTTTATAAATTCTGTTTTTATCAATTCTAACATTTGTTCTATATCTTCACCTGAACAGAAAAAAGTGGTATCATCTGCGAAAAGTACACATTTAAGGAGTCCTGACACATTTACCAAGTCATTCACATATAAAATAAAAAGCTTTGGTCCAAGTACAGAGCCTTGGGGAACTCCACATGTGATATTACAGAGGTCAGATCTTACATCATTTATTTGTACAAATTGTTTCCTATTTTTTAAGTAGCTAGATACCCACTGTAATGCTGGTCCTCTAATACCATATTTGTTCAGTTTTTCAAGGAGAATTGTGTGATCAATAGTATCGAATGCTTTTTTTAAATCAACAAAGATACTGATACAGTGTTGTTTTTGATCGACAGCAGTAGTTATTTGTTCCATTAATTCCATGAGAGCCATTGATGTAGAGTTTTTTGATCTAAACCCATACTGACTGCTGCTTAGAATATTTTGTTTATCTATAAATTGGTCTAGTCTGTTTACAAATAGTTTTTCAAGAATTTTTGAAAACTGTGGTAACAAGGATATAGGTCTATAATTGTTGAATACACATTTATCACCATTTTTAAAAAGAGGAACGACCTTAGCTACTTTCATATTATCTGGAAAAATTCCTGTTGAAAATGATAAGTTACATATGTATGTGAACGGCTCAATAACATGGCTCATTATGTCCTTTACAAACATCATATCCATGTCCACCCAGTCTTTCGATCTCTTGTCTGTAAGATGTTTTACTACATTCATTATTTCCTCTTTGTTAGTTCCATTTAGGAAAATACTATTTGCACAACCTGTAATTGAGTGGATCATATTTTTATCTACTTTTGGTATCTTAGCTGCAAGGCTTGATCCAACATTCACGAAATATTGATTAAATCCATTTACAATTTCATTTTCATCATGAACTTCATCGTTGTCTTTTACAAAATATTTTGAAATACCAGTTTTTGCTTTATGATTCTTCAGTACACCATTCATTACTCGCCATGTTGCTTTCATATCACCATTAGTTTTATCTAATAATTTACTATAATATTCTTTCTTATGTTTCCTTATAATCCCTACTAATTTATTTTTATACTTTTTATATTTTTCTTCTGCGCTCTGACTTCGCAATTTCAAGAAACATGAATACAAATAATTCTTTTTTTTACATGCATTTCTTAACCCTTTTGTCATCCATGGTTGATCATTTGTATTTCTCTTTGTGTAATTTGTTTGCACACAATTCTTTTCATACAGGGTTTCCAAGATATTCATAAACTCATCATATGCCCTGTTCGCATCATCAACATACACATCATTCCAGTCTTGTTTATCCAGATCCTCTTTCAATTTTTCCAAAACTTTTTTTGATGTGTTTATGATTTTTTTCTTCGTTCCAATAACACAGCAAGATTGGACCATTGCAAAACTGTCAAAACTACTTAGATTCTATAAAAAAAATAGCGACAAAGCTTATTTTACCGGACAGCCCGATTAGCCATTAGCCAGTTTTTTTTTTTAGCTTCCGCTCGGCGGACGTGACGTCACACATTGACTATCCAATCAAAGCGTGTGAATACGCTGACGTTTCCGACAGAAAACGTAAAAGTATTAGAAGCTAGAAGGCTTTTGGTCTCGGCCATAGACATTAACTCAAAATCTGATTGGTTGAAGCAACACCTTGGTCGACAGTGCTACATGGGTACAAGAGCTCCGAGTGAAGGCTTCTAATCTACCTAGCAACAATAGTGGCTGAAATGTGATTGGTTCAATAATAAATATGAAAATACACATCTGGATGCAGCAAAACCAGGGGAAAAGCAATGAAAGGAAGTGGACAGACAATTTGGAATTATGTAATACGTATTCATGGACAAAATATAATAAAAATAATAATAATAATTTTTAATTTTTAATTTTAATTTTAATTTTTAATTTTTAATTTTAATTTTAATTTTAATTTTAAATAATTTTAAGGCCTTCTCTGAAGGCCTTGCAGGCCTGGAGAGTATGCCACTGATGCAATCTATCTTTTACAACGGGAGTATTTCCAGAAAGCATGAAAGTGGCTAAAGTCGTTCCTTTTTTCAAAAGGGGTGACAAATGTGTGTTCAATAATTATAGACCGATATCCCTATTACCACAGTTTTCAAAAATTTTGGAGAAACTATTCAACAACAGATTGGACCAATTCATTGAAAAACAAAATATTCTAACTAATAATCAATATGGTTTTAGAGCAAAATATTCTACATCTATGGCACTTATGGACTTTATGGAACAAGTAACTACTGCTGTTGACCACAAACAATATTGTGTTAGTGTGTTTGTTGATCTAAAAAAAGCTTTTGATACTGTTAATCACAGTATTCTCCTTGACAAATTACATAAGTATGGCATAAGAGGATTAGCGTTACAATGGGTGTATAGTTACATGGAAAACAGGAAACAGTTTGTACAATTAGATGATGTAAAATCAAATCACTGTACTATTACATGTGGAGTTCCTCAGGGATCGGTACTTGGTCCGAATTTGTTCATCTTGTATATAAACGATCTGGTTAAGGTATCTGGTCTCTTCAAGTGCGTTCTTTTCACTGATGATACAACTTTTTTTTGTTCTGGTACTAATCTTGAACAACTATTGGAGTCAATGATGAGGGAGGTTGTTAAAGTTCAGAACTGGTTTAAACTCAACAAATTATCATTAAACTTGGAAAAACTAACTATATCATATTTGGTAATAGAAAGAAAACAACTGATGTTCCATTTCAAGTTGAGGACTCAGTGATTTGTAGAGTCAGTGAGGCAAAAATTTTGGGTGTTGTCATTGACGGAAATCTATCATGGAAACAACATATTAATTCTGTTGAAACGAAAATATCTAAATCTATTGCAATATTTTATAAGGTTAGACATATATTAAACGACAAGGCACTGTATTTGTTGTATAATCCAATTATTATGCCACACTTGATTTATTGTGTTAATGTTTGGGGAAAAGCGTGTAAATTGATTGATTGATTGATTCATTCATTCATTCATTCATTCATTCATTTTATAAAAACACACAACAATAATACATACAGTAGAAGAAAATAAAAAACAGACGTATAAAATGAAAGGCGGCAGAAGAAGAAAAAATCTTATTTTTTCTGCCCCTTAAACTCCAATAAACAATTCATATAACCAACTCATTTGATTTCCATAACTTAGTTTCAACCATCAATAAACTCTTCATACAACCAACTCACTTGATTTCCAAGAAAAGAACAACTAAATTTATAATTTTTAATTTTATATTATATATTTTATATATTTTATACCTTCTGCATCACATACAACATTTAAATTCCAACACATTTAAATGTATAATTTTAACCGATTAAGCTTAATCAGTCTTTTGAAAGCAGCCATTGAATCAATCACTTTAATGTCTGATTCCAATTCATTCCATAACCCTATTCCTCGAATTAAGGTAGATCTTCCCCGTGAACTAGTCCTAAAATATGGCTTAACAAAAAGATTCATCCCCTTAAGATTATAACTACTCGTTCTTCTAACAAAATATTTTTGAATATTTGAAGGAAGTGCATTATTTTGTGCTTTGTACAAAACTAACAAAATATAATCTATTAAATCATAAAACTTCAGCAGTTTCATTTGATAAAACAAAATGCTTGATGGATGATGGAAATTCTTTCTGGTGATAATTCTAATAACTCTCTTCTGTAATGTAAAAATAGGCATTGTAATTGATTTACACGCTGTACCCCAGATGTTAACACCATAAATTAAGTGTGGCACAAATAATGTATTATACAACAAATAAAGTGCCTTATCATTTAATAAATCTTTAACCCTGTAAAATATTGCAATAGACTTAGATAATTTAGTTTTAACTGAACTTATATGTTGTTTCCAGGATAATTTATCATCAATGATGATACCCAAGAACCTCACCTCATTAACTCTCTGAATCTCAGATCCATCAATTAAAAAAGGTACATCAATCAATTTATTTTTATTACTAAATATCATGTAGCTAGTTTTACCCAAATTCAATGTTAATTTATTAATTTTAAACCGAGTCTGAATTTTATCAAGTTCTGTCACACTGTTAAAATAAATAGGGTGGTTAGACTTAAAAACTTGAGTTCAAAAGCTGCCTTAAAACCACAAGTTAACCCAACTTCAAATAATGTTTTACTCCAACTTAGGATGGCAAGCTAGAAAAGTAGCCCAATTTATGATAAGTCATTGTTTAAATATGATACCATAAGTTGAAATGACTAACTATAGAACATTATTCATTCTCCAAAAATTGAGTACTCTTGTCAAGTAAAATTACAATCATATTCTATTTGAACTCAAATAATAAAGTTATACCCTTGTCTAATTAACGTTTACTTGTTGTATAAACTTCATACTCTGAGTTTAAACAACTTGCAAATTTACATTATCCATTCATAAAAACTTGTTTTCATTTGTTAAAATAACAAACATTTATATATACTTTCATTCATTCATTCATTCAACCTTTATTTATACAGGCTAGCCTCGTTGAGTCACGGGGACTCATTTACAAGAGGGACCTGTCTCACTCACACCAAACAACCATCCACTCTCACACTCACACCTAGGGTCAATTTAGAGTCACCAATCAGCCTAACAAGCATGTTTTTTGGTCTGTGGGAGGAAACCGGAGTACCCGGAGGAAACCCACGCATGCACGGGGAGAACATGCAAACTCCACCCAGAAAGGCCCCGGACCGGGATTTGAACCGGCAACCTTCTCGCTGAGAGGCAGCAGCTCTACCAGTTGTGCCAACGTGCTGCCCAACTCTCATTTTAAAGTTAAACTGACATACCAATTCCCTTTTTGAGTTAATTTAACTCAAGATTTTAAGGCAGCTTTTGAACTTAAAATAGCAATTTAAGTAAACAAACATTTCAAAATTTCACTTTCTCCACTAAGAATGCCAAGTTCACAATTTTTCTAAAATAATTACACCAAATACACTTCCAATTCAAATATCAACCATTTATTTTGATCTTTTTCTTTCAAATGCAGATGAGACAAGCCGTAAAAGAAAACATTTGTCCAAGACAAGCTGAAGTGTTGACATTTATAGGACCGAAACTGACAAAAAACATTTTTTTGACAAATAAACACACATACAGGTAGTCCTCGACTTACGAAGATCCGTTCCTGCGCGGCGCGGAACATGCATTCCTATGCGACGCAGTAAACCCGTTTTTCAACGTGAGACAAAACAAGTGTATACATACATACCATAAATATGTACATTACTTTATTTCCAAGCGGTTAGCTAACACAGTACCCTAAACAATTATCAAAAAACACATAAAAAAATACATAAAAGCATCTGCTTTAATTAACTCCTGCCCTCGACAGTTAGCAAGCTGTTGTTTTATGTCCTGTGTTTAAACATGTAACAGAGACACAAACTTTTATCTCTTAATAACATATTTTAACAACAAATGCAGCTTACCTTGTTTCTATTATTCCAACATATTCCCCGCGCGCCGAATTTGAACGACCTTGCGCCGGATCCAGGTCTTGGAAAAAATGGTATTCATCCGCGACTTTGCTTTCGACTCCTTAATCTGGTCAGGTGGTCCTCTTCTTCATTTAATATGCAATTCTAACTGGGATGGAGAACTTTATAAAGTCTGACTAAATATTACATCATATTTAGTCCCAATTCAGATAAAGAGCGAATTTCCGGCACTATTTTTTATCTCGCATTAATATTGCTAGTGGTGATCAGTTTTTATAAGATCCGGTTACTATTTTAAAACTCAGATTTTCAAATTAAGTTCGCACATTTAAATTTATGTTTCACAGACGTGACTCACAACCTTGAGTTGAAATGCCAATAACGCATGAAATTAAGTTGAAATTACATAACTCATTATGTTAATTGGAAGTAACTTATAGAAAAACGTTATGATAACTAATGGAGAGTATGACTTTTAACAGTGCATCATCAATTTCAAGGTTTGTTTGATATTGTCACCAGTACAAAATAAGTGGTGTCATCAGCAAAAAGAATGCACTTCAGGAGTCCTGAGACCTGTACCAAATCATTTATGTATAATAGAAATAATTTTGGTCCTAGTATCGCTCCCTGAGGAACTCCACATGTAATAGTGCTGAGCTCGGATTTCACCTCATCCATTTGCACAAACTGTTTCCTATCACTCAAATAACTACAAACCCATTTCAATGCCAATCCTCTAATACCATATCCATGTAACTTGTCAAGGAGTATATTATGATCAACTGTATCAAACGCTTTTTTTAAATCAACAAAAACACCCACACAATACTGTTTATGATCCACTGCTGTAGTTATTAATTCCATTAACTCCATCAGAGCCATGGATGTTGAATTTCCTGTTCTGAATCCATATTGATTATCTGTTAGAATACTAAATTTTTCAACAAATTGATCCATTCTGATAACAAACAGTTTCTCCAATATCTTTGAAAATTGTGGCAGTAATGATATTGGTCTGTAATTATTGAACTCAGATTTAGCACCACTTTTAAAAAGAGGTAACACCTTAGCCACTTTCATGCGATCAGGAAATACTCCGGACGAAAGAGACAAATTACATATATATGTGAAAGGTTCAATTACATAACTCATTATTTTTTTCACAAACGTCATGTCCATATCCAGCCAGTCCTTAGATTTCTTGTCAGCAAACTTATTTACAATATTCATAATTTCTTCAGAATCAGTTTTCTTCAAGAACATACTGTTTACATTACCCTCAATTAAGTAGTTCACACTTTTGTCAATTTTCGGTATTTTAGCAGCCAGGTCTGTTCCAACATCCACAAAGTATTTATTAAAGCCATTAACAATTTCGTTTTTGTCGTTAGTTTCCTTATCATTTATGAGAAAATTTTGTAAACTACAGGTACTTGTTCTTACAACTTGTTTTTTTCACGACGCTATTCACAACCTTCCATGTTGCTCTCATATCCCCATTATATTTATTCAATAAGTCACTGTAATAATCTTTCTTATGTTTCCTTATTATTCCCACAAGTTTGTTTTTGTACTTCTTATATCTGTCTTCAGCTTCATTTGTTTTACATTTCAAAAAAATAGAATTCACATTTTTTTTCTTTTTACATGCATTTCTCAAACCTTTAGTCATTCATTTTTGGTCCATAGATTTCTTCTCAGTATAATTTTTTAGCACACAATTTTTACAATACAATGTCTCCAAAATGTTCATAAAGTCATCGTATGATTTATTTACATCTTCCACGTAAACTTTATCCCAATTTTGATTAGCTAATTCATCACTTAATTTGTCTAGAGCAGTTTTTGATGTATTTATAATTTTACTTTTTCTAGCAATTTTGTTCATTTTACTGTGATATTTTTTGTAGATTGTGAAAACAGGTAAATGATCAGTAAGATCAGTCATTAGAATGCCACTAACCACATCCCCATTTAAAGTATTTGTGAAAATATTATCCAGTATTGTTGCACTGTGCGATGTAATCCTTGTAGGTTTCAATATCAATGGATAAAGATTTAATGTATGCATTGAATCAACAAAAGTACTAATATTGTAAGAATTTCTTAAACTCCCCAGATCGATATTGAAATCACCACAAATAAACATTGGGCCTCGTGCAAGAACATGTTCGTATTTTCATCCTAAATTTCTCTTACTTTTGTTCGTACGAAGCGTTCGTACGAACATGCAACGTCAGATTCAACAAACTCCTCTATCCTCAGGAAAAGTGTGTAAATGAGCTGCGTACGTATGATGAATTGCACCTGTTCTATCCACCTGCTCGTGCACGCGGAGAGGTCATTTACATAATTCCCACCCCTCAAAACACCATATAAGGCTACGTTTCCTGCCTCAGAGAGCAGGAAGTGTCCGTTCATAAAATGACAGCGAAAAGCCAAAGAATGGCATGAAATAACCACTGCTGTTAATGTTGTGTCTCCCGTGGGTCGTACAGTATCAGAAATCAAGAAAAAATGGTTTGATCTGAAAATGGCTTCAGAAAACGTCTCGCCGCAGCACGGTGCTGGAGGTCAAGGAAAGTCTGCGTTACCGAGATGGATGGAAAAATAAATGTCATGTCAAAACTCCAACTGTGCGCTCAACTACAGCACGAGTGCGTGTATGCAGCTTATTACACAAGCGCTCCTGTCTTGTCTGAGGGCTGTTTAGAGGTGTCATAAGCCATGGGGCTAATGCATAGCCTCGATCACCTGTGGAAAATAGTGAGTTATAGGTAAATGATCAGAGAATAATTCCAAATCCTCAATTACAAATTAAAAAGTTACCAACAAGCCAGCCATCTCGCCCCGGCGCACCTGCCGTGAAGGGGGAGGAAGTCTGTAGCTCCAGTGTTTTGTGGGAAAGATTAATAACTGCCGAAGGAATCATTTCCTCATACACTGGAGCTGCAGTCTTCCTCCTTCTTCATGGCAGGAGCGCACAAAACACGGTCCCGTCAGAACCGCTGTCAGAACCACTGTCAGCACACGGGCTGACAGGGTGTTAATTTGAGGAGGGCTTTGATGACCAAGGGGAGCGCACGACTCACCGAAGCCTGCGACACACCAGACAAATTAAACTTAAAATTATAATTCTATTTCAAACAGAATAACCTATTGTCAAGAATGATTATGGTGCGTGATTTTTTTAAACCCAAAATATTTTCTAAATAACGAAGTATAAAGTTATTAGTGAAGAAAATCCGTCTGGATGACAGCAGACTACTGCTCGTAAATTATACGACAGGTCTGGACCACTCGTAGATTTTGTTCGTATCTGAAAAAAATCTTAGGATACGAAAACATTGTTGAATGCCACAAATGCTCCTAAATCACTCGTACGCACAGTTTAAGAACAAATCTGTGCGTACGGACGGTTCTTGCATGAGGCCCATTGTTTTTGTACAACCCTTTTCTAATACTTTGAAATAAATCACAATGCCTATTTTTATTTTGCAGAAAAGAATTGTAAGAATTATAACAAGAAAACATTACTGTCACCCATCAAGTGAATTATTTTATCAAATGAAATTGCTGAAATTCTATGATTTGGTGGACTATAACATTTTGTCACTTATGTATAGAGCTCATAAAAATACACTACCATCAAATATCCAAATGTATTTTGTGAAAAGATCAAGTTGTTACAATCTCAAGGGGAAAGATGTACTGTATTTGTAAAACCGCAGTTTAGAACTACAGTTTGAAGGGAAGATCTACCTTAATTCAAGGAGTACAATTATGGAATGACTTAATGACAAATGTTAAAGGTTCAGTCTGCAGTTTCTGTAGAACATCAGCACTTAGAAAAAATTTCAACAAGCAAAGCATTCTGATCCCTCCCCCTCAGAGCCATATATGGCTCTGCCCCCTTGTGGTCTGTTAAAATTCAAATTCAAGCTCTGTTTTTATTGGCTGATTCAAATTCAAGCTCGGTTTTTATTGGCTGGTTACAAACTTTGTTTTTATTGGCTGGAAAATGGCGGGTCACTTTTTCTTTTTAGAAATGCTTATTTACCACCTGGAGAAGCAAGGGGACAATATTTTTTTTTTTTTTTTCAGAGATTACCTCTCTAACATCAATCTAGTGACAGAGTGAAGAAATATGTTAAAATATATATTGTTTGAAAAGTTACAGACTACATTACAATCTTACATACCCCAGCTTTAAGGAAGCCAAATCAATCCTTGTATTTAAGAAACTGGTTACAAATGAATTGCTAAACAAATATAAATGAATCTATTTTAATGAGTGATATATGTGAATTGAAATTGATTATTTACTAATTTTGTTATTATAGAAAATATTGTTTGAACTGTTATTAGATAAATAAGGAGCAGATTTAATAAGATATACTGTATTCTTCATCTGCTACCTTTCATTTTCTTTTTCTTTTTTTAAATATTTTTTTCTATTATACATATGTTAGTTGTTGTATTTCATATTATAAAATGAATAATTGAATAAAACAAAACAAAACAAACAAATATTATGATATTCATACTGCTACAGATAGCTGTTGTTACCATTACTGCAACTTGACAGTAATCTGAGAATTCAGTAAAAACAATTGTGTAATTGTGATGTCAATTTTCATCTCAGAATGTCAGTAATCTATTTAGATCTTGGCCCTGCTCAGACAACAGCTTGTCAATTCAGTCTGATTTAAAGTATATTTATCCAAACTGGCATTTTAAGAGCTATCTAAACAGGTAAGGCATCAGTTGATAAGACTTTTTCCACAGGACTCCATGAAAATAAATAAACAAATAGATCAATCTGAATTGTTCATTTAAATTGAAAGAGTTTGTAATTCATCTGTTAGTATCCCAAAGTTGGCTTTTGAGAGTTTAATCTGGATTTGTACATACTGGCGGTAGGTCATTAAATTAGAACAAGTGTGGCTGCAACTTTTGCTTCAAAGTTAAGTTTTGAGTTGATTGTACAGAATCATGAATAAGTCCTCTGAAAGTTGCTCCTTCATTTCTGATCTAAGTTCATTCGTTTTGGCAGCCTGTCAAAGCTTCCATCCACTGAATGAAACATTAGAAAGGGAGACAAAACACCATTCATTCTCTCACTCACACCTAGAGTTACCAATCAGCCTAACATGCATGTTTTTGGTCTGTAGGAGGACACAGAGAAAAACCATGCATGAAAAGGTCAATTTGCAAGCTACTTCAAACTGAAAGATTCATGATAGGTTCAAGTCTGGTTTGGACTATTTTTGTACTAGTTTAGCAGTCGTGTGACTCACACTGGCCTCAAGTTAAAGTCTTTCTAAGAGTTCTGACCAGCAGGGACCACAGTGTTTACGATACTGCTCGATTATCAAAGTGCTGAGGAAGTGCCATGACACACTGTAATGCCAGACACTCAATCTCAAGCCGAGGTTTAAATGCAGGGAGCTAAATCTGTTTAAGTCTCCTGCGTCATTTTAACAAAAGTTTGTTTACAAACGATGAGAATATGTTTGTGTGAGTGTAAATGTGTAAATATGTGTTGGCTTCAGTCTGTTTTTTTTACTTAAATTTGCACAGCACATCAACTGTTTGTGCTTAGGCAAAATAGATGGCATTGCTGCTGAGCAAAACATCTATCACTGCTGCCTCTGATTAATAGTTGTCCTGGGGATGGCTTTTCTGCACAGGGAGAGAAAACATGATTCCTTGTATAATGGAGGGAGAAACACACAAACACACACACAGACACACACACACACTAAAAACCGCAGAATGAGTTAAAGAGATGGGGGAGGGGGGTCAAACCTACTGCTCAGGAGTCTGAAATGGTTCAACAGAGATCTCAGATTTTTCTGAATGTCTCCTGTTGTATATAAAAGGAATCATGAAAAACACACACACAAAGGATCATGTCCTTGTTGGTAATTCAAAATGTTCAAGAGGAAACCACGGTGAAAAATGCTTGATAATGTGAGATTTTTTTGTGTTACCCTTTGTCGTTTTTATTGATAAGGGTTGCTATTGATAAGGGTTCTACGGAAGAGGATTAGGGCCACCATACAAAATATTATTCTCTCCCTTAAATTCTGACTTTAGTCTAGGAATTCAGACTCTTTTTTTTTTCTTTTTTTTTCACAAATCTGAGAATAAAGTCAAAATTCTAAGCAAAAAATAAATTTAAAAAAATCACAATTGAGAGAAGGAAAAAAAATATTTTTTGCACCATGGCCTTGTTTCTGTACAACAGCACTTTTACTATTTTATAGTGTCACAACGGTGATCAGAATAACTGCACTTTGAGAGCATCATTAGGAATGAGTGATTGCTGGACATGGGCAACAGTGACCACCGCGACCTGTAAAGGAGGTAGCAGGGAAAGATGACTGTGCATTTTTTTTAAAGAAGTTCTGTAGCAGATTTTCTACAAGGTTTTCATTAAAGGCCACTACATTCTTGCACAAAACAAACAGTAAAAAAGTAACAAATATATTTTTTCTGATCTTGTGCTGCCTCTGCTTGTATTTAAGGTTTATTCATCTATCCATCCATTTTTTGTACTTGCTTCTCCTTTCGTGGCATGGAGCTGGTGCCTATCCCTGCGGTCATGAGAGGCGGTGGACAATCTTGACAGGTCCCAAGTCCATCATTGGGCTAAACACTTATATGCACCCTGATGCATGCTCAATAATCCAGGTAGAAAAATCGTAACTTTTTAAAATTAAATACACCATTTTTCCATTTCTTACCATGACTCGCTTCTACTCTACTCGGGTGTACAAGGTCATCTTGGTTTTCCATACAACTTGTGTGTCTCCTTGATTTGGATGGGATTGTCATAGTGCATCCGCCTGCACCTTATGTCCAAGGTAAACACAACACAACAATAGGCAAAGAAGTTAGAGAAACGTCACAAAACACTCACGTCCTCTGCCACTGTTTCCAGAAATGTTGTGACTAAACCGAGGCCACATTTTATCAAAGTCAAAGTCAAAGTCAACTTTATTGTCAGAACTGCAATATGTACAGGACATACACAGGACCGAAATTGCGTTTCTCTCAGTCCCTCGGTGCAACAGTAACCATCTAAACACTAAACACTAAAACATTTAATAAACATAAGCATAAAATAGTAAAAAAGTGTAACACTGTCCTGAGTTTTTTCATAATAGTATAAAAGTATGAAAATTTACACCAACACTGAAACACCAAACACCCAATGAACATAAGCATAAAATGAAATAATAAAAGTGTAATACTGTCCTGAGTTTTTGCATAGTAAAGCTATAAAATAAACTGAAGGTTCTAGCATTGA